>PVKS010049083.1:0-12137 GCA_004027875.1 Aplodontia rufa | reverse complement strand
TTTCTTTTCATTTTTCATGATATTTAAAATACTTAACATTTAATATAGCCTTTCAATTATTTAAGATGTTAGTTGTTATATTAAGATTTTTTTCTAAGAAACTGTTGGAGAAAACATACCTTTCATACATGCTGCTTCCTTTTTTCTTTGCTCCTCCTACACAAAAAGTTATTTGTATTTTTAAAATGAAATAGTTTTTATATAATTTCTATGCTATACTTGATCTATACACTTATATAAGAAAACTACTTTTTATACTTTTGATTATAGGCTTATTACAAAGGATACAAATCAGGAAAACTAATACATTACAATTTTTTGCATTTCTTTTTTTTAAAGAGAGAGAAATAGAGAGAGAGAATGAATCAACTTTATTTAGTTTTTCATGTGGCTTTCATTGCTCCAACACTCTGTTGTGTACATGGTGCTGGGGTTTGAACTCGTGTCCTTGTGCATGTCAGGCAAGTGCTGGAACCACTGAGCCACTGCTGCAGCCCAGTATTTTGCATTTCTAACAAGCTCCCCCAACTAATGCTGATATTGCTGGTTTGGGAACTAGAGTATGATCATAGACTGATTAAAATTCTACCCTAACTACATGAATGAGAAAGTGGGCATTCTTGTATATTCCCACATGGAAATAGGCAGAAATATTCTGCAGAGAAATTTAACAAATCCACTTAGAATGCATCATGCCAAGTAAATAATTTTAATTTTGTGTCAATATTTAGTTACAAATGTTCATCCAATATGTGTAGCATTTTTTTAAACCTGCAATTTAAAAGTCCAAGATTAAGGAAATAGTTAAATGCATTATTATACATAGTAACAAAGGATGTTATTTTTTTCTCTTTTCTCTCTGTTTTTTTCTTTTTTAACTTGAGGATTGAACCCAGGGGTGCATTACTACGGACCTACATCCTTAGGTCTTTCAATTTTTTATTTTGAGATAGGATCTTGCTAAGTCACTGATAGTCTTGCAAAGTTATTGGACCTGGTCCTGAACTTGGGGATCCTCCTGCCTCTGCCTCCTAAGTTGCTAGGACTACAAGCACTTGCCATGATGCCCAACTGGATATTTTTTCAAGTATTAAAAATTATGCCATTTCCATTAGAGAAGACAATGTTATGGCTTTTGCAGCCAAATGGATGGAGATGGAAAGAATTATGCTCAGTGAAGTATCCCAATCCCAGAGACTCAAAGGCCGAATGGTATCTCTCATCTATGGAAGCTAGAATACATGGGGAAGCAGTAGGTTAGACGGCTAAGCTAACAATAACTTCAAATTGTATGATTCTCAATGAAACAGGGAGATGAATCCCTAGGATACTTGGAGGCGTAGGGAGGAGGATGAAGAGGGGGGAGGGTGTATGAAGAACTCCTAGGAGACTGGAAAGTGGGAATATGGGGGAACCATCTCAGAAGCAGATGTCATTCCTCCATGAGATACCCATTTAACGCAAGAGTTCTTCTGGGGGAAACAGCAACAGAGGAAACCCAAGCTGGGCATCCATGATTTGGCATTACCCCTGGATAATTAAGTATATATACATTTGTTATTGATGGTTTGATAATGTTTTCCCCTCAATTGTATATCTATATACATCAAATAAAAAAATTATGCCATTTGTCAGTAAGTCAGTAAGGACCAAAAATTAAAAAAAAAGAAACTAGGTAAATATATCATTGTAAAGTCAGAGGAACAATTTTGAAGGGTACTTACTAATTAAATTTGGGGATCAAAATAACAACAGCAATGGATTATAATGTTCTGAGTACAATAGAAATCCTTGAGTCCATACTTGAAAGAGTGACATAGGGGACAAAATATTACATGCAGGAGAGACAGCCTATTGAACAAATGGTGCTGGACAAACTGGACAGCCACTTGCAGAAAGTTAAAATTAGACCCATATATTTCTCCTTGTATGAGAATCAAATCAAAATGGATCAAGGAGCTAGGAATTAAACCAGCTACCTTGCAACTGTTGGAAGACAAATTAGGTCCAACACTTCAACATTTGGGAGTAGGCAAAGACTTTCTCAACATGTCTCCTAAAGTGAAGGAAGTAAAGTCAAAAATCAGTGACTGGGATGCCATAAAGCTAAAAAGCTTTTTACTGCCAAGGAAACAATCAAAAGAGTCAAGAGGTTTCCTACAGAATTGGAGAGAATCATGGGCTATGATTCCTCTGACAGGGGCCTCATATCCAGAATCTACAAAAGCCTCAAAAACTTCAACTACAAAAACACAAACAACCCAATTAATAAATGGGCCAAAGAGCTAAATAAAAACTTCTCAACAGAGGACATTGATCAACCCAATGAATATATGAGAAAGTGCTCTAAATCACTAGTAATCAGAGAAATGCAAATGAAAACTACATTAAGATATCACCTCATGCCAGTCAGAATGGCAAAGATGAAGAAAATAAACAATAATAGATGCTGGAGGGGCTGTGGAGAGAGAGGCACACTAGCACGCTGTTGGTGAAACTGCAGACTGGTACAGCCCCTCTGGAAAGCAGTGTGGAGAATCCTCAAAAAACTAGGGATGAGCCCATCATATGATCCTGCTATTCCTCTCCTGGGTATTTTTCCAGAGGATTTAGAATCAGCACATTACAGTAACACAGCAAAATTGATGTTCATAGCAGCTCAATATACAACAGCTAAATTATGGAAACAACCCAGATATTCTTCACTGGATGAATGGATCCAAAAACTGTGGTACATATATACCATGGAGTTTTACTCAACAATTAGAAACAATGATATTGCAGCCATTGAGGGTAAATGGATGGCTATGGAAGAAATTATGCTGAGTGAAATAAGCATAACCCAGAGAACCAAGGGTCAAATGTCTTCACTCATCTGTGGAGGCTGGAGCTAGACCCTGGCCATTGAGAAAGGAGGTCTATTGTCATATTTTAAATCCAGATAAGGTGTAATGTCATACAACCTAAGGCATTTGTAGAGATGTATTGGGAAGGCAGGGAAGGGTAAGGGTGGGTAACTGGGGGGGGGGCTCTTGGGGAGTAAATCTAATTTTCAGAATTTATATATATATTATATTATTTCATTAGAAGCTTATTTGATTGTTCAACAAATAAATTTCTGATTAAAATTAAAAATAAATAAATAAATAAATATCCCCCCCAAAAAAAAGGAGTGACATAGCAAGGCATTATCTTGTGTGAACAAGCTAAAATCATAAATTAAGGACAAACATTGTAATTAAGGATGGATATTGTATGCTTCTTGACGTAATAAACTGAATCTGATCACAAGGAAAAACCAAACCAGAGGAATAGTGGTTCAGCAGTATGGCACTTGCCTGGCATGCATGAGGACTTGGGTTAGAGCCCTAGTACCACATATACAGCTATGTGTTGGAAAAACAGAAGCCAGAAGAAAAAAATGAATAAAAATGGATTCTCTTTCTCTCCTTTCTCTCTCTTTCTCTTGAAAAAAAAAAAAAAGAGAATAAAACCAAACTGAGGAACAGTGTATTATTGATAAAGTAACTGGCTTATATTCTCAAAAAATGTCACTATATGAGAGATGAAAGACGGAGGATTTAAAAAGACCAAAGGTGGGACAATTAAATCAAATATAATTTTGGACTGTATCCTTAACTAGAGGGAAAAATTCTACAAAGAAGATTATTGAGATTATTGATAAAAATAAAATAAGGAGTACAGATTATATGAATATATATATATACACACACACATATATATAGTTTTTTAAAAGAGAGATGGAGAGTATGAGAGAGGGAGAGAGAGAAAGAATCAACTTTATTTAGTTTTCATTGCTCCTACACCTAGTTGTGCATGTGGTACTGGGGTTTGAACCCAGGTGCTTATGCATGCCAGGCAAGTGTGATACCACTGAGCCACTGCTCCAGCCCCTTAAATGAATAGATTAATCAATATTGATTTTTTTAATTTGAAAACTTACTGCAGTAATATAAGTAAGTGAATGTCCTCATTCTTAGGTTGTGCATTGAAGTATTAAGGAGTAAAGAAAAATAACATGCAACTAATGCTAATTCTTCTTGAACTATTTCAAAGTATCAAAGGGGAAGTATTTCCACTTACAAACTTGTTCTGACTCCCCCATAATCCTGATATCAAAACCAGACATAGACACAACAAAAATGAAAACTTCAGACCAATATCCTGGTTGAATATACACATACCACCACATACACAACTAAGTGTTGGAGTAATGAAAACCAAATGAAAAACTAAATAAAATTGATTCTCTCTCTCAAAAAAAAAAAAAAAAGAAAAGAAAAAAGAAAAAAAGAAAGAAACTGAATTCCATCAGTACGTAAAAAAGATTGTGCAGGGATTAGAGCAGTGGTTCAGCAGTGACAGTGCTTTCTTGGCATGCGAGGACCCGGGTTCAAACCCTAGCACCACATACACAACTAAGTGTCAAAGAAAGAAAGCCCTGATGAAAAACTGAATAAAGTTGATCCTCTCTTTCTCACTCTCTTTCTCTCTTAAAAAAAAAAAAAATGCACCGTGACCAAATGGGATTGATCCCAGGGATGCAAGAATAGTTCAACATATGCAAACCAATAAATATAACATATTACATCAACAGAATGAAGGCTAAAAACCATATAGTCATTTATATAGATGCAGAAAAAAACATTAGATAAAATTCAATCTGTCTTCATTACAAGAGTTCTTTAAAAAGTAGATTTTGGGGCTGGAACCGTGGATCAGTGGTTACGACACTTGCCTGGCATGAGCGAATGCGTGGGTTTAAACCCCAACACCACGAACACAAGGAAGTGTCAGAGCAACAAAAGCCACATGAGAAACTAAATTAAGTTGACTCTGTCTCTCTCTCTCTCTCTCTCTCTCTCTCATTGTCCCTCTCTCTAAAAAGAAAAAAAAGTAGATTTTGGAGGAAGGTTCCTTAACACAATAAGGGCTACATATGACAAAACCCACAGCTACGTCATACCAAATGGTGGAAAGGATGGAATTGTTTCCTTTAAGATCAGGAACAGGACAAGGTGGTCCACTTCCACCATTCTTATTCTATTAGTATTGGAAGTAGCCAGATCAGGAAGGTAAGAGAAAGAAAGAGTATACAAATAGGAAAGGAAGAGGTCAAATTATTCCATAGGTTTGCAGATAAAATGATTTTTTATATAGAAAAACCTAAATACTTCAAAGAACTGATACATTCAACTGGATCAAAAGATGTAAAATCAATATGTAACAATCAGCTTTTATATATATCAATAAACAAATTGCTGAGAAAGAGATAAGGAAACAGTCCCTATTTACTACTACCAAAAGTTTAAGATATCTAAGGAATATATTTAACAAAGGAAGTAAAAGATCTCTACAATGAAAGCTATGAAACAACGATGAAAGAAATGGAAGAGAACACACAGCATACACAAACGGAAAAATAGCTCATGCTAAGACATCCCAGTATTAATTGGAAGAATTAATATTGTTAAAATATTCACACAATGCAAAGTAGACTACAGAGTCAATGCAATTCCTATCAAAATTCTAATGACATTTTTCACAGAAAGAGGAAAAACACTCCTAAAATTTGTATAGAATCACAAAGACCCTGAATTGCTGAAGAAATCCTGAGCAATAAATAAGTAAATAAATAAAGCTGGAGGCATTAGAACAGCTGACCTCAAAACACCAGAAAATGATAATAATCAAGACAGCATGCCACTGGCATGAAAGCAGACATGTAGACCAGTAGACCAGAATGAAGAAACGTGAAATAAATCCTCAAACCATCAGCAATTCTTTTTTTTGGGGGGGGAGTTATTGGGGATTGAACCTGGGGGCACTTCTCCTGCCCTTTCTACTTTTTTTTATTAGATGGATATAGAGATACAATTGAGGGGTAAACATTATCAAACATTCAAGAACCAAAGTACATATACTTAATTATCCAGGGCTAATGCCATATCGTGACTGCCCAGCTTATGTTTCTCATGTTACTGTTTCCCCCAGAAGAACCCCTGAGTTAAATGGATATCTCGTGGAGGGCAGAGATCTCCTTCTGAGATGATTCCCCCATATTTCCATCCTCCAGTCTCCTAGGTGTTCATCCTACACCATTCCCCCTGTCCCCCACCCTACCTCTCCAGGTAGGGAGTCATCTCCCTGTTGCGTTGAGAATCATACAATTTGAAGTTATTATTAGCTTAGCCATCTAACATACTGCTTCTCGATGTATTCTAGCTTCCACAGATGAGAGAAACCATTTGGCCCTTGAGTCTCTGTGATTGGGATACTTCACTTAGCATAATTCTTTCCATCTCCATCCATTTGAAATCAAAAGCCATAACATCATCTTCTCTAATGGCTGAGTAGTATTCCATTGTATATATGTGCCAAAATTTTTGAATCCACTTGTTGAGTGAGGGGCACCTGGGTTGGTTTCATAATCTAGCTATAGTAAATTGAGCTGCTATAAACACTGATGAAGCCACATCACTATAATATGCTGATTCTAACTCTTTTGGGAAAATACCCAGGAGTGGGATAGCTGGGTCATAAGGTGGTTCCATCCTTAATTTTTTGAGGATTCTCAACACTGCTTTTTTTTTTTTTTTTTTTTTTGAGACAGGGACTTGTTAAGTAGGTTAAGTCCTCAATAAGTTGCTCAGGCTGATCTCAAAATTGCAATCCTCCTGCCTCAGCCTCCCAAGTCACTTGGGGATTACAGGCATGTGCCACCATGCCCATCTTCAGCAACTGATTTTTTTTTTTAAAGAGAGAGGGACATGACGGGAGCGGTGGCTCAGTGGTTACGGCCCTTGCCTGGCATGCGCAAGTACTCGAGTTCAAACCCCAGCACCATATACACAATGGAGTCTTGGAGCACTGAAGGCCACATGAAAAACCAAAATTGATTCTCTCATTGTCCCTCTCTCTTAAAAAAAAAAAAAAACAAGGAGGGACAGTGAGAGAGAAAGAATCCATTTTATTTAGTCTTTCATGTGGCTTTCGTTGCTCTGACATTTATTTCTGTACAGGGTTCAAACCTGCATATTTGTACATGCTAAGCAAGTGCTGCAACCACTGAGCCACTGCTCCAGCCTCAGCAATCGATTTTTTTTCTTTGATGTACACATTTGTTTATTTATTCACCTGTTGACGGACATTGCTACCACATTTTTGGCTATTGTGAATAGTGCTACATGTACATTTGTATAGTTACTTTCGTTTTCAATTCCCTTGGGTACCAGCAACTGATTTTTGACAAGGCAGCAAGAACATACATTGGAGAAAAGACAGTCTCTTCAATAAATTGGAAAATTTGTAAAAATTGGATATCTAAATGCAGAAGAAAGAGTATATCCCTATTTCTTACCATAATCAGAAACCAACTCAAATGTACCAAAGACTTAAGACCTAAAAGTAATAGAAGAATATATAAGGAAAATTCTTCAGGACATTGATCTGGACAAAGAATGTTGGTTATAACCTCAAATGCACAGGCAATGAGAGTAAAAACTGATAAATAGGATTACATCAAATGAAGCTTCTGTACTGCAAAGGAAACAGTAGACTGACGCTTACAACGGTGGAGAAAATGTTAAAACGTTTCTAAACTATTCATCTGATCAGGGACCGATTTCCAGGATATAAAAGCAACTGAAATAATCCAACAGCAGGAAAAAAAAAAAGTGACCTAAACAAACAGACATTTCTCAAAAAAAAAAAAAAAAAAATACACTGATGGCCAACAAGTATTTGGAAAATTTTCAATATCAGGGAAATGCAAACCAAGACCCGATTAGATATTACCTCATTCCAGTTTAAATATCTATTATTTAAAAAGTCAAAAATTAGGGGCTGGAGCAGTGGCTCTGCGGTTACGGCGCTTTCCTGGCATGTGCAAGTACACGAGTTCAAACCCCAGCGCCACGTACACAATGAAGTCTCAGAACAATAAAGGGCACATGAAAAACTAAAGTGGGTGATTCTCTCTCTCTTTCTCTTTATATCTCTCTCTCACTATTCCTCTCACTGACTGTTCAAGAATCCTGATCAAAAGCTTTAAAAAAGAAGAAAATCCTGTCATTTGTGACAACATGGATGAACCTGGAAGGCATTACCTGAAGTGAAATAATCCAGGCACAGAAAAATAAATACCATGTGACCTTACTCATAAATGGGACCTAAAAATGTTGAACTCATGAATAAGAGTGTCGAATGGTGTTTCCCAGGGGCTGGGGTAATGGTGGGGGGTTGTAGGGATGTGGGTGAAAGGACAGAAAAGCTCAGTTAGAAAGGAAGAATGGGGGGCTGGAGCAGTGGCTCAGCAGTTACAGCAACAAAAACCACATGAAAAACTAAATAAAAATTTTTTTCTCTCTCTTTAAAAAAGAAAGAAACAGGAGAAATATGGTCTAAGAGATCCATTGTACAACATGGTGACTACGTTGCCAATAACATATTATATTTTTGAAAACTGCTGAGTGTAGATTTTAAGTGTTCTCACCACATAAAAATAAATATGTGAGGTAACACATATCTTAATTCAATGTAGCTGTTGTACAATGTATGCTATTTTAAAACATCATGTTGTATACAATAAGTAAATAAAAATATTTATGAATTTAAAATAATTTTTAAAAAATATTCCTGAATATTTTGTGTACATTGATTATCTCTCCCCCTACACTACGAACTTCAGAAAAGCAGGGACTATAGTCTTACTTGTTACCACAAATTCCCAGTTGCCTAGAACAATGCCCAGTTTATAAATGCTTATCACATATTTGTTCAACGAGTAATAAACTACTTAAAATTGGACCCATGACACCTTTGTAATTGTCTATTTGGAATATCCATCATTAAATAGCATGGGATTGTTATGTCACTAGTATCTAGGCCAAGTACCTAGCAAAATGTTCAATAAATTAAACTTTAATCTCCATGTTTTTCCTCTGACTGGCCTGATACTTTTGCATTCAGTTTTTCATATGCCACAATCTTCATACCTATAACAATTCCAATATGTCGAATGCAGATTCTTGGGCTAGAAGCACAGAAAAGCAACTTTAGGTTGAGTATATTTTTGTTTAATTTTTCAGTTTTCCTATAGCATACACTCTAACTAGCTTGGGTAACTTAAACTTGACTCCACATTATTGTCCCTCAAATTAAAAAACAACAGTGGATAGCCTATCCTTCACACTTAAAGAGAATAATGCTAATGACGTGGTACCAAAAAGTTTGGAAACATTGCTCTAAAATATTATACCATACCTTTGATTGGAATTTTCCAGTGTGAAAATTTCGAGATATAAAAACACACTGAGGATGAGATTTAATCTTTGCCTTTGATGATCTTTGCTTGAATCTCTCATCAGTTAGATTAAATTTGGAATTTTGAAATATTTCTCTGAAAGATATTTTATAGAGAATATTATTAAACATGAATTAGATTACAAATTAGTTAAAAAATTGTTTCTAATATTTATACATAAGGGTTTAAATGTCAGACTATATATATATATATTACAGCATATTTATTTTTTAAAGTACAAATTAATTTTTATATTTTCTACTAATATACTAGATTTTATTACAATCTATTTTTTTAAGAGAGAGAGACAGTGAGAGAGAGAGAGGGAGAGAATCAATTTTATTTTAGTTTTTCATGTGGCATTTGTTGCTCCAACATTTAGTTGTGTACGTGGTGCTGGGGTTTTAATCCAGGTCCTTGTGCATGCTAGGCAAGTGTCATAACTGCTGAGCTACTACTCCAGCCCCTTATAACAATCTATTTTATTCATAGAATAAAAATTAAATTAATTACAAAGGGTTAATACTTCTAGTTTGAATATTAGCCAGGAGCCGCTTCTACACTTTTTTTCTGGTTGTGAGATGATTAGCTGACTCTAATGTTAATTAGCCTTTTCATAAACTTGTCTTTCAAGGCAAAGGCAATAGAACAAAATGAAATTCATTGGTCACTTTTGGTACTTCATAATAACTCTGGAAAAAAGTAAGAAGGAGGAAACTGAATTGAAATTGAAATTAATGACTTATAATGTGATCTTTTATTATCCAGGCAACTTCAAGGACAAGAGAGAAGGTGAAAAAAAATGAAGTGGCAAGTAAAATCTCAGCTGATCAAAGGCAGATAGTTAAGTACAAAGGAATGTGACTTCAAAAAGTTATTATAAACTTAGGAATTTAACAAATAATGCTTCCAGACAATGGGATGTTATTTAGAGCTAAAAAGAAATGAACTATCAAGCCATGAAAAGAAATGGAAACTTAAATGCATCTTTTTAAATGAAAGAGGCAAATCTGAAAAGGCTACTTACTACATGACATTCTGGAAAAGGCAAAACTGTAGAGACAGTAAAAAAAAATCAGTGATTGCTAGAGGTTAGGGGGAAGGAGGGAATAGATGAAGCACAGAGAACTGTTAGAGCAATGAAAACACTCTGACACCGTAAGTGTATGTATATGTCATTATACATTTGTGCAAATCAAATGTACAATACCTGGAGTAAATCTTAATGTAACCTACAGATGGTAGGTTATGATATATTGACATAAGTGCCTCAGTTGCTACCTTCCCCAAATAATAACAACAATAGTAATATTTATTGCCATTTCTTCTTTGAGAAGTACTAGAAAAATTCCAATTAATCCAAGAGATCACATTGTTACTTAATGAGGTATTAACAATTGGGATTAACTCATTTAATTCAATTCACTTAACAAATATTTGAGTTATATGACAGACACACTGGGTATTATATATTTAATGGTGGGGGAAAAACCACAACCACCACACTCATGGAACTGTCATTGCTGTATCATGGAACTTAAATACCAATAAGGAAGACAGATGCCTAAACAATTAAAAGGAAATGAAAAATTACAACTATGGAAAGTGCTATTAAAGAAAGCTACCTGGCACTGTGTCAGGTAACAAAGGGGAATTATCCTGGGTAGAGTGGTCGAGGAAGGCTTTCCTGAGGAGGGGATGATTGAACTGGGCATCTGAGGAAATAGTAGTAGTAGTTAGGTAGAGTTTGATGAAAGAGGAGAGATGCGAAAGTAAGACTATCCTAGGAAGAGACAGCATCATGTACAATGATCTAGCATCGAAATTAAGAGAAACACAGAAAGCAAGAGAGAAAGTAGGACATGAATTTGGGGAACTATACATGGACAGACCATTCAGGGCCTTAAAAGTCATGTTTTGTCATTATCTTAAATGCAATAGGAAGTCTTTTAAAATATAATGGGACTGGGCTGGAGTGGTGGCTTGGCGGTCACGGTGCTTGCCCGCATGCTCAAGTACACGGGTTCAAACCCCAGCATCCATGTACACAACTAAGTGTCAGAGCAACGCAAGACATGTGAAAAACTCAATAAAAATTGATTCTGTCTCTGCCTCTCTTTCACAGTCCTTCTCTCTTAAAAAAATACATATAATGGGACTAGAGAAGGACATGGTGACTTAATCAGATTTACATTTGGAAAATGTCTGGCTGAAGTATGGATATTAAGTGAACACAATATTGAAGGTAGAGGATTGATTATAACCCCTATTGTAGTCTATGTGGGAGATAATGGTAACTTGGATGAGTAGTGGCAGGGAAATGGAGAGAAATGAATAGGTATGGGCAATTTATGAGGTGAAATAAGCAGAACTTGGTGATAGTTCAAATTTAGTGTGGTTCAAATTTGGTGTGGGTGCTCTGGAAAGCAGTGTGGAGACTTCTCAAAAAATTAAGGATGGATCCACCATATGATCCAGCTATCCCTCTTCTGGGTATTTTCCCAGAGGCGTTTGAATCAGCACTTGACAGCAACACAGTAAAATCTATGTTCATAGAAGCTCAGTTTACAACAGCTAAATTATGGAATCAATTCAGATACCCCTCACTGGATGAATGGATCCAAAAGCTCTGAATATATATATATATAAGCTCTGAATATATATATATATATATAAGCTCTGAATATATATATATATAAGCTCTGAATATATATATATAAGCTCTGAATATATATATATACATATATATACATATATATGTATATATATATACACACCCCATTCACCAACTTCTCACAAAAATAACTTCTTG
>PVKS010049082.1:0-12137 GCA_004027875.1 Aplodontia rufa | reverse complement strand
CCCCCAGTGAAATGACTTTTAAGCCTGCAATATGTAATTCTACTTCCTACCTTTTGTTGATCTTTTATTGATAGTTTAAGCATTGTGACTAGTTAGCCGTCAACTTCAAACTTTTGCAGAGTTGACAAAGTGAAGAGACCAGATCTGTCAACTTTAAAATTTCTTTTAAGCACTTCAGATTTATAGAATACTTGCAATGGATTCAGAACTCTGTGTTTTCCAAGGTGTTCCCATCAGCCAATGCTTTTAGCAGTTAGGAGTTAACAAGGCAGAGAAGTTAAGGTCTGGCTGCCTCACGTGGAAAGCACCTGTGGAATTACTCCTGACTCCCAGAGCTTAAAAATGGCACCTCTGCATTCCAATTGTAGCTAATGCATCTCTGTAAATATCTTACCCACTACTGCAAAGTATTCAGAAATTCATACTAGTTGAAAAGCAAAACCCACTTCATAATTTTAACGTGTATTATTTTCCTTTGGATTGTATGTGAGTATTATTTATTTTAGTGTTCTTGGGGAGTACGTTACTCTGCTAATTATCACTAATAAAACACTGTTTCATTGAATGTCCGTTTTCACTTTACTATAAATAAAACTCATGTGGCCTTATGACATGACATTATGGTCACTGTCATTTTATACATGTTCTCCATCTAGCCCTTTTACCCATTCCTATCTAATGATTACCTTTCTAGTCTTTTAAATCTCTAATAATGAAAGATATGTCTTCATTATCTGCATAATGGCCTCGAGTCTTCCTTTCCCTGGGTATGAGCATTGGTCTGAAATTGCATTACATCATCTATAATTCCATGTTCTAAGTTCTCAGCAAGCAGAGCTCTGACGTCCATACGGAGGTGATGGACGGCTTCTTACTAAATCACAGTTAATATATATATATATATTGTCCTTCTGTGTTGCTGGGATTTTTATGGTATGGGCCATAGTTCTGGAACAGCATTTCATAGCATCGTAATATTTTATGCCACTAGACTTTTCCTTCATGAAATTACTTCAGAGAAAAATATCATCTCCCATGCAAGCAACTAACACTTCCCCAGGCCTGTAGGTTCTTTCGCTGACCTTGCTTAAGTGTCAAGTGTACCTTGAGTGTGTAGCGGTTTTCAGAGAAAAGTCAAAGGTAGCTGTGACTTTAGCATTTGAGTTCAGGGCAGAAATTTTGGCAAATTTATTCCTGACTTAAAAAAAAAAGTTAGGTTGACGGTTGGTAGAATTTCTTGTAATTCCTCATTCAAGTCTTTCCTTCATAATTAACTGCAACAAAAACATTCTGTTTACCAGAAATTTTCTTTCTTTGTCTATCACAGGCAAATACCAAGTCCCAGGCCACACAGTGCAAAAAGTGAAAGTGTCCTAAAGTATCTGTGAATTGATGAAAAAAGATGTGTGAAGGAAACTGCTGTTAGCAAGTAACGTTTGGTCCTAGGTTGTTTCTGTCAACCTGTGGGATGGTCAGGCAGGTGCTCCAAGTTGGTACCCTTTTTGCATTTCCTTACCACTGTGTCCAAATGGAAGTTTCCAGTGACTGATTTTATTTATGGCAATTGAGTCAGTAATCAAAGGAACAAAACAAGATGCATCCCTTGTTTCTCTGTCCTTGAAAACTGCTCCACAGGCCGGTTGCTTCCGCCTCAATGTGCTTTCACTCCGGGCACATGTCAGTCATTTGTAAATCAGAAGCTGGCTACAGCCATGAGGGACTGCATGATTAGTCCTTATTTTGATGACTATCTCTGCCTGCAGAGTGCACATCTAGGGGATGTCATCTGTTCTGCATAGCTGCCATCTGGAGAGCCATGGTTCTAATTTTTTCATTTGCATATATAATAGTCATTGTCATGAAGTAGGTTTTAAAAACAGTAATATATATTTAATTTTAACTAGTGCACAGAGAAGTTTTTCAAAACTTCAAACTGAGGGAACATGAGGTTGTAAAAGTAAAGAAGTTGCATTTTTTTTAAAGTCACATAACTAATATCATTTGTCAGCGTGGTTTGGATTTGTAGCCATAATTGATTAATGGTTGTCCATTTGCTGCTGTTCCATTGTAGAATTCCCCATGTACTGTGATTGTTCAGGGATGTACATTTTAATTAATGATTTCTTTTCTCTGAAACTGAAATGCCAATATGATTATAAGTGCATTTGTTGAGAACAGAGTTGGGCAGAGAGTCTCAACAGCAGAAGTAAAATAGGCAACATCAGGCTGCCTGCCATGGGAGACCTGTGGTCAATTAAACCAGCTCCCTGGGAGTGTTCCCTTGGGGAGGGAGAACTGTCAAGAGTCCCTTTTACTAACACATAAGTTTCTGAGCACCCACCTCGTGCGTGTTGACTCTGGCTGGGATGGCTTTAACTGGTGACTGGTATTTATTTTATCTCAGATCTTGCCTCTGTGGACATCGTTCCTACATCCTAGCAGCCCTGCTCCCTCCAGGCAACCTGTGTGGTGTGGGATCAGATGGTTCTACTTGAAACTGAATTACCACTTACTAGACAAACTGAGCCTCAGGTTCCTCATCTGCAAAGTGCATATGCAAGAAGGCAGTATCTCTAAAGTACTGGGCACAAAGAAACACTCAACAAATAAGAACCATTCTTTTCTCTTAGGGCACCCAGATCCAGTCCGGGTCAATATCTGCATTATTTCATATTTAAGAGAACAAGAACTTTGTCCTTGTATATTCCTTTAGAAGAAATGTGCCATAAAGTTTGTAGATTTTTAGGTTTTTAAACCAACAGCAGGGTGGAAAATCCTTATTTCTTTTTATTCAAGATGGCATCCACATGCAGAGAACACATTTTTTTATTCCCTTCCCTCCAGAAATTTCATTAAAATCATATATAGGAATAAAAGGGGAATAAAAGCTAAGCTGTTCAGAAGGCAACTTGGCAGATGAGTGAGTTTAACAAATTTCTGGCTGGGTGTGGTGGCACACGCCGGTAATGTGACTTGGGAGGCTGAGGCTGGAGGATCATGAGTTCAAAGCCAGCCTCAGCAACTTAGCAAAGCCCTAAGCAACTTAGCAAGGCCTTGTCTCAAAATAAAAAATAATTAAAAAGGCTGGGAGGCTGGAGTGGTGGCTCAGAAGTTATGGTGCTTGCCTTGCAGACACAAGGATCTAACTTCAAATCCCAGCACCAACCTATACAACTAAGTGTCAGAATCACAAAGGCTACGTGAAAAACTAAATAAAATTGATTCTTTCTTTCTCTCTCTCTCTTAAAAAAAAATAATATGGAAGACACCAGCAAGAAGAAGTTGATGATATTTTAAAAATATAGCTAGAAGAGACTACAGCCTAGAGTATGACAGAGCAATGAAGAAGGGAAGCAGGTTGCTCAGCAAGGCCCAGTGTGGTTCTGGGTTCAGGTATGATAGACAGGTGTGACCGAGGGCAGGAAAAAATGGGGAAAAATGAGGATCACTGAAAGTTCAGTGGGAAGCAGTTAATTCCTCATTCACCTCTCCCACTCCTATAGCAGACAAGCCATCCATCCAGCATTTATCCCAGGGGAAAACCAGATGGTTCTCCTCTAAAGAAATGAAAGGAAGGGCTGGAGCGGTGGCTCGGTGGTTACAGCACTTGCCTGGCATGCTCGAGTGCACGGGCTTAAACCCCAGCACCCACATATACAACTAAGTGTCTGAGCAACGAAAGTCATGTGAAAAACTCAATAAAAATTGATTCTGTGGGAAAAAAAGAACTCAGTTCATTTCTCACCTTTTATTTCTGAAGAGTTTACTAAAGGAAGAACACCAAGAAAGGGGGTGACATGCAGTAAAGGGGACCAGACACTAACCACGAAGCAAAGGAGAACGGATGTGGAGATGAGTCACTGTGCTGGAAAGATCAGACACAGCAGATGTGCAATTGGAGGACTCCAGGAAGATTCTGGAAAAGACTAGGGGTTGCAAGGGGAACGAGATAGAATCAGATCAACAGAACGAAGGAGGTGTGCAGAATACAGTGCACAAGGTATATTATTTTTTTTTCAACAGCAACAATAACACTAGAAAAGGCAGGCCAGAAAGTAGAGAAAACAAGAAATCAATTTAAAAATCTTGATTCAAATGTTCAGCAGTCCAATTGCATGTAGTTTTGGATATTTGATAGAATATGAAAAAGCAGAAGACATTTGGCTTTGACACCTAGACCATTTCCCTTTGAAAGGCAGAAGTTCATGGCAGTGAAACTGCAGAGAAGGGCGGCTATTGATAGCTCCCTGCATGGCTCTGGGTAATCCATCTGGGCTCTTCCATAAACCAAGGGCACGAAAACAAAATTTCTTCATTGAAGGGTAAAAACGTTTTTTTAGGTGCTAACTCATGGAATCAACATACAGACAAAACACAAAAGAGGTTTAATTATAGTTAAAAACAATATATCAACATTGACAGTATCAGGGTTGAAGAACAGTTAACAGAGGTCAGGAAATCGGGGAGGGAAGAGAGGTGCAAGAGAGAACAGGGTGCAAACATCTTCACTGTAGAAGGTGAACAACCAAGAGAGACTTTTGAAGGAGCTTGGCATGGTGGCACACACTGTAATCCCAGCGACTGGGAGGACTGAGGCTGTAGGATCTTGAATTCAAGACCAGCCTAGATAATTTAATGAGAACCTGTTTCAAAATGAAAAATAAAAAAGACTGGCAATGTAGTTCAGTGGTAGAGTGTCCCTGAGTTCAATCCCCAGTATACCAGATACGCACACGTGCACACACATGTGCACACATGTGCACACACCTACACACATACACATTCCAACGGAAAAAGAGAGAGTTATTTATATAGTGTTTACAGTTATAAAGGAACTAAAAATAGTAATTCAAAAATACTGCCTGGGAGAAGGTGAGAGCTGAATCTCACATGACAGCATGTCTTTTTTTTTTTTCTTCAGAGAGAGGGACAGTGAAAGAGAAAGAAATAAGCAATTTTATTTAGTTTTTCACGTGACTGTCGTTGCTCCAACACTTCGCATTGTGTACGTGGTGCTGGGGTTTGAACCTGCATCCTTGCGCATGCCAAGCAAGTGCCGTAACCGCTGAGCCATCACTCCAGCCTGGCAGCATGTCTTGTGGAAGAAATTTTGAATTTAAAACTGGAAGTGGATTTACCATGAAACTAATGACGCTTGTTTCAAGGTGTCTCGCTTAAACGAGTGCTCCCATGGCCATATGATCTTGCAAAGTGTATAGAAATAGGATATTTTAACTTTAAATGCTGAAGACCACTGTCTCTTCCCACTTCAACTTCCCCTGGGTCCTCCTTCTGTGTTGGGTGGCATGGGAGTAGTCAAGAGCATTTTGGGATCACGTCTATGGAAATTAATGGTGATACGTATGGTTTTGGGTTAGTGGGCAATTTAGGTGGTTCAGCCTCTTCTTTATGGCTCAATTACTAATGACTGTCCTGCTACAGAAACAATTTCCAGTAATAATCCTATCACCTCTATACTCACATACCCAGTCCTATGAAAGGAATGCACCAGGTTCAATATTACCTTTATAATGTGCTGTGACATTAGGGTGACGAGGACAAGCTGGTTGGAGAGTATCATGACTTTAGACTATTTAAGATCACTCTGTGCAACATACCTTGAAATCTTCCAGCTCATACATGAAAGACCATTAAGAAAAGTTTTCCTAAAAGGCATATAATAATCCTAAAAGTCTACATTCCAATAACCAATAATAAGTCATGAAGCCAAGAGGACTCTTTCTACACTAAAAATAGGAAACAATGTTAGACTGGGGCTGTAGGTCAGTGGTAGAGCTCTCGCTTAGCAATGCATAAAGACCAGGGTTGGACCCCCAGTGTCTCCAGTACCTCAAAGAAAAAGAAAAGCAAAACAGAAAGAAGAATCATGTGATCCACCACACTGATTGATATTTTTCTTTCAGTCTCTTTGCATAAATAATGATAAAATCACTGTTGCATGATATGGCGATGAAATAGCATGCAAATAATTTTATTGAGGGATACAGCAGATAACTAATAAAACAATATTTTTCTGAATCTTGAGATCTTTCTAAAATTTGTCAACTTAATATGTTTTGTGATGGTGGTGATTTAGTCTATAATTCTAAATAAATACTTAAGAATTTCCTCTTCCCTAGTAATTTGAATGATTTTTCTTAAAATGAGCCTCAAAACTGCATAAGCTTTAGCTCACCCCTGTTGCAAGTAAGTGCTTTACCCCCACACTCTTATAATGGATGTGAAAGACCCTAATGGATTTGTCCTTTACAGCTGCCTCAGTCTCCTGAAAACCAAATCTGCTTATGATTAAGTCAGCAAATGCTCAGTTGATGGATTGTAATGACTCTGAAGGAATTTGAGTGGCTAGAAAGATAAATAATACATTGTTTAAATGTTTTTGAACTCTTACGATGTTTTGGAAGAAGACAGTCTTTAAAATATAAGAAAAATTGAGAGGGAAGGATACGTGATGGTCAGGGAGAAAATACATCATGTAACAATCAGTTGTGATTAAGCATTCTACATGCAAGGCTACTTGCATCTCTAGGAAGTATCGCAAAATCATCATTACGCAGAGTCAAACAGATCCCGTCCAGGAGAGTCCGGCTTGGCTCCGTGTACCCTCAGAATCTGTTTCCTCTTGTTCAGCAAGGGCACTGCTACAAGTAGGACGCTTAGCGCATTGTGTAGATGTTGCAAATAGCATACGGAGAGATGGCCCAGTTTCTTTATTGCAAACACACCCAGGTCTCGAAGCAGCTGCACTGCGCTCCCAGTTTTAGCTCTTTAAAATCAGTAAAGACAGAAACCAATTCCAGCTTATTTCCTGCACTACGTTGAACAATCTCAATACTTAAAATCTGGTATCTAAAAAATGTTCATTTAAAACACTTGCCTTAAGATGAAGAATATAAACAGTAACAGATGCTGGAGGGGTTGTGGGGAGATAGGAACACTAGCACACTGTTGGAATTGCAGACTGGTACAGCCACTCTGGAAAGCAATGTGGAGACTCCTCAAAAAATTAGGGTTGGATTCACCATATGACCCAGCTATCCCTCCTTTGGGTATTTTCCCAGAGGAGTTAGAATCAGCGCATTACAGCGACATAGCAAAATCCATGTTCACAGCAGCTCAATTTACAATAGCTAAATTATGGAACCAACCCAGATGTCCCTCACTGGATGAATGGATCCAAAGCTCTGGTATAGATGTATGTGTACATACATACATACACAATGGAATTCTGCTCAGCTAGCAGAACCATCCATTAAAGGTAAATGGATGGCAATGGAAGAAATTATGCTGAGTGAGTTAGCCAAACCCATAGAGGCAAGGGCTCAATGTTTTCCCTCATTTGTGGTGGCTGGAGCTAAACCCAGATGTGGGGGAAAGGTAGATAAACTCGTGGATTAGAACTATAGAAGAAAAATGAAATATGTTAATGTTTATGAGATACTCTTGCAAGTTACTGCATAAGATATTTGAACAAGCAATACTGCATACCTTTACAAAAATGTAAATATTTCATCCTATTGTCAAATATATCAAAGACTAACAAAGGATGAAAGGAAGGGAGGAGAAGGGGTAATCTTGGAACTAAGATAAAGCAAGGTACATTCCAAGCATTATACGTATGTTACTGAATATACTATAGTAATGTATATAAAAATGCTCTTCATAAGTATAAGAATTATATTACTGTACTTGGGGCTTTTAGGAAAAATATAGGACCCAGAAGAGAGGCAAGGGATCAGGGGACAGGAGGAGGTAGGTAGAGGGGTATGTGGGGGGTGGTGGATATTGAACAAATTGTATTGCTGTATTGTGTGTATCTAGGAATATGTGACAACAAATTCCATCATTATGTAGAATTTGTATAATGTACTAATAAAAAATAAATAAATAAAAAGAAATGTCAAAAAATAAAATAAATAAATAAAACAGTTAGCTTGGGGCTAGAGCAGAGGCTCAAAGGTATTATGCTTGTCTGGCATGTGTGAGAACCCAGGTTCAAACCCCAGCACCACATATACAACTAAATGTTGGAGCAACAAAAACCATATGAAAAAAAATAAAAATTATTCTTTCTCTCTCTCTCTCTCACTGTCCCTCTCTTGTTTAAAAAAAAGAAAAGAAAAAAGGAAAGAAGAAAAGAAAACACTTGCCTTGGGCTGGGGATGTGATTCAGTGGCAGAACCTTGCCTAGTATGTATGAGACCCTGGGTGTGATCACCAGCACCACAGTAAATAAAAAGATAAAGTAAAACTCTCTCTTTTGAGTTCCTTTAGTCATCCCTTAGGTTCATAAATAGACTTACTAAAAACAAAATTGAGGCTGTTAAAGTTTGGTATATACTATGTTAGACAAAATTGAACTGACTTTTTTACCTCTCTGCAACAGTTCTTCTCAAAACCCTTAATAATCAGTCTTTAAGTGCAGACTATAGACTGTGGTTTGGACTGCTTCCCAGCTAATTTAATCACAAAACCCTTTTTTGAAGAATTAATATTTCAGGGACTATGATACTGGGAAATGCAACTTCAGACCAAAATAGAATGAGATACTGCAATGTAAATGCTTTATATAACATAAGAACTGAGCAAATTATCTGATACTACGATAACAGCCATCATCATTACTATTAAGGCTGCATGGTCAAAGGAATCAATTGTCCTCTCACTGTTTCCTGATGGTGTCCATTTAAACTATCTATAGATATGAAAAAAATGTCTAATAAGACAAAATGTTTACTTGCAGAATTTTCTGCTATGAGAGTTTTATGTCACAAAGAGGCTGAGAAAGATTATATAGTCTCCCAGCAATCAAGCACTTGTCTGCTGCCTCAGTAGATTTCACAACTTTTATTAGAGCCTCCACTGCTTTTACTAACATCATCCTTCTCAAAATTCCAATGGTGTTATCTTTGCAGAAAAAAAAATCATCCTAAAATTCACACGAAGGGGCTGGAGTGGTGGCTCAGCAGTTGGAGCATTTGCCTGGCATGCACGAGGACCCAGGTTCAAACCCCAGCACCACATACACAACTAAGTGTCAGAGAAACAATGGCCAGAAGAAAAAATAAATAAAATTGATTCTTTCTCTCTTACTCTCTCCCGCTCTTTAAAAATAAAATAAAAAATTTATATGGAGTCTCAGAAGTTCCCCAAATCGTGAAAACAATTTTGAAAAAGAATAAAACTAGAGAACTCACACTGCCTGATTTCAGAACATATTATAGAACTACAGTAATCCAAGCAGCATGGTACTGGGCTGGGGAAGCTCAGAGGGCAAGTTCTTACCTAGCATGTGCAAAGCCCTGGGTTCAACGCTCAGCATACACCCCACACATATCAAAACACAATATGATATTGTCATAAAGACAGACAAACAGACCAATGGAATAGAACACAGAGTCAGAAATATCTCTCATATGTGTAATCAAATGATCTTCGACATGGGTGCAAAGATCACTAAGTGACAGTCTCTTCAACAAGTACTGCTGGAAAAACTGGTTATACATGTGTAAAAGAAAAAATGGACTCTAATTTTATGCCATATACTGAAATGAAATCAAACTGGATTAAAAAACAAGTCTATAAAACTAGAAGAGAAAGCGTTATGACATTGGTCTTGGCATGATTTCTTGGATACAGCACCAAAAGCCTCACAACAAAAGCAAAATAGATAAATGGAACTGCATCAAACTTTTGTGAATCAAAGGACATTTTCAACACAGTGTAAAGGCAACTTATAGGAGAAAGTATTTTCAAATTGCAAATCTGATAAGGGGTTAAGGTCCAGAATATATCAAGAACTCCTGCAATTCAATAATAACAACAAATCAAATGACCAAATTTAAATATGGGCAAATTCCCTGAGTAGACATTTCTCCAAAGAAGATATACTAATGGCTAACAGGCATATGACAAGATGTTCAATATCACAAACCATCAGAGAAACAAATATCAAATCCACAACAAGATGTCACTCCACACCCACTAGAATTAGGCTACATTTTAAAAATTATGGAAAATAACAAATGCTGTCAAGGATTTGGAGAAATTAGAACACTTCCATATTGTTGGGATTTTACATGATGCATCTGCTATAGAAAACAATATGGTATTTTCTCAAAAAAAATTAAAAATATATCATGCTCTAACTACCCCTCTCCTGGGTATATATGCAAAGGCATTGAAATGAATATATTGAAGAGGTATGTGCACTCCCGTATGCAGATAATATTATTGATAATAGCCGGGAGACTGAAGCAACCCAAAATGTCTATCCATGGCTGAGTGGTGGATAAACAAAACTTGGCATACATGTTCAACTAAACGTTATTCACACTTTTTATTTGTTTTTTAATTGGTTCAGCATTGAGTTACATAATGAAGGGATTCGTTGGTTCACCTTCATTCATGCATGCATGTTGATAGTTTCTTTAACCTGATCCTTGTCCAGGAATTACCCCCTTCCCCCACCCCCAATCTCATGGCTCCTCTGTAGTTTCCCCAAGTTACAGAAATCAGTGACTACATATGTGTAATTTACATATTGAGATTACTAAATTTATATGCCTGCCTGGGTATATTTGGGGTTCTCACAGGAGTCAAATGTACTGTGCAGTGTTGAACACCCCTGTTTACCCTCCCTGCTCTCCTTCCCTTTCTCTACCCCCGCCCCCTCATAGCTATAGTCCTCGTAGATTATGTGTTACTTCAGATTTGGTGAGTCTATTAAATAAACTTGACTAACTTTCATCCTGTCTTAGGTTTTACTCTAGCTTCCATGTGTGAGAGAAAACACTTGACCCGTAAGTCTCTGGTTTGGCTTGTTTCACGCAGCATGATTTTTTCCATTTCCATCTACTTACCTGCTAAAGCCATGATATATTCTTTCTAATAGCTTAGTAGAACCCCATTGTATATATATACCATAGTTTTTGGATCCATTCATCCAGTGAGGGGCATCTAGATTATTTCCATAATTTTGCTAATGTAAATTGAGCTGCTATAAACATTTCTGTATTTCTATAATAAGCTGATTCTAGCTCTTCTGGGAAAATACCCAGGAGTAGGATAGTTGGATCATATGGTGATTCAATCCCTAATTGTTTGAGTCTCCACACTGCTTTCCAGAGTGGCTGTACCAATTTGCAGTCCCACCAACAGTGGGTTAGTGTTCCTTTCTCCCCACAGCCCCTCCAGCCTCTGTTATTGTTCACTTTATTTTTGCCATTCTGACTGGGGTGAGGTAGAATCTTGGTGCAGTTTTGATTTGCATTTCTCTGAGTGCTAGAGGTGTAGAACACTTTTTCATATATCTTTTGGCTTTTTGAACTAACCCTGATGAGAAGTTTCTGTTTAGTTCAATAGCCATTTAATGATGGGGGTGATTGTGCTGTTCAATGGGTACAGTTTCAGAGTTGGCAGATGAAAAAGTTCTGAAGATCTGTTGTGCAGCAATATGAGTAGACTTAGCACCACCGGACTGATGGCTTAAAACTGGCTACAATGGTAAGTACATTTACTGATACACACTTTTTACTGTAGGCACACACATTCAAAACCTGTAAGTGTCCTGAAGTTCCTCAAAGCCTAGTTAAGGTCATGACATCTGGATTTGCGAGACTTCCCCTCCTGTTTACCTTTGTTCTGATCAAAGGTTGGAGCCAGAATACTTAAAATTATAAATAGATGCATGTGTAAGCAAAAACACGGAACTCAAGAGTGAGAAGCCAAACATAGTCTGAGTTGTTTTCATGTGACATCTCCTTTTCCTTCAAATTTTGCAGTTAGTGATCATACAGGAGGGACTCAGTGGACATACAGTCTGTGAAGCATTCTGCCACTTAGACCTCTGCACAAATACTGGAGAAATAGTCTGAGAAATTGGGTCTAAGCTCCCACAGCCTGTGAGAACTTAGGATGCCTCTTCTTTCAGATGAGGACACAGTTAAACACTGCATGTATAGACTTACTCCATCTGAAGATACAGTTAAATACTGCATGTATAGACTTACTCCATTGAAGACACAGTTAAATACTGCATGTATAGACTTACTCCATTGAAGACACAGTTAAACACTGCATGTATAGACTTACTCCATTGAAGACACAGTTAAACA
>PVKS010049081.1:0-12136 GCA_004027875.1 Aplodontia rufa | reverse complement strand
ATATATATATAATTTCTTTTAATTTTGAGATGGGGTCTCATTAAGTTGCTTAGGGCCTTGCTAAATTTCTGAGGATGCCCTTGGATTTGTGATCCTCCTACCATATTCTCCTAAATCGCTGGTGATATAGGTGAGAGCCACCATGCCCTGCCCACATGCTGATTTTTAATATGAATTTTATAAATTGATTCAGCAAAGTATCAATAGAAAATAAAAGTTTATTTATGACATGAAGTGAATTTGAAAACACTAACAAGTCAAAAATATAACTGTAGTAGAATGTAGGTGGTGGCTTTTTCTTATTTTAATTTGTAGCACTAACTGCCCAAAATATCTACCAAAATTAGCATATCAGAAATAAGACCATATGCTCAAATGACTTTTCAGACCTCACTGTTTTATACATAAATGTGGGAGTTTTTTTTTTTTTACCATATTGCTAAACAGTAGAAAAAATGCCATGTCAGACTTTCAGCAATGAGCCAGCTGACTATTACAAGGTCACAGAAGAACTCTATCTACCTGGATCCAGGAATCCTTACAGTTTAGCTTGCAACAATGTGCATTCCCCAGTTCAATTCAGTCCATTCAGGTCCTCCCATATTTTCAATTTATCCTAATAAGGAGATAATTATTAACTTTTATTCCTCCCCAACTTTCATATAATCTTTTTGGTTTCATGGTTTTGTTATATTCCTGACACATTGACGAAGCAAGTTAGAAATGTATCTGATTCTGTTTTGGAAATCGTTAGATTTCTAGCAGATAGTCCATAATCACAGTCACTTTATTTTATTTTTTATTTTTGGTACCAGGAATTGAACCAAGGGGCACTTAATCACTAAGCCACATTCCCAAGCCTTTTGTAAATTTTTTTTTTAATTTTGAGACAGGGTCTTGCTAAGTTGCTGAAGCTGGCTTTGAACTTGCGATCCTCCTGCCTTGGCATCACAAGGCACTGGGATTACAGGTGTGAACCACCATGCATGGGCAATGTCACATTTTTTTGCTAGGATTCATCCTTTAATGAATTCTGTATTATGAGATTATTACCCTTTAACCAGGCTTGTCAGGCAGAAGCAAATCCTGCAGAAATAGCATGCGTCTCTCTTTTGTCCCTAGACAAATGATCTCCACTGTATGGTTACCTACCCAACCGTGGGTTTCTGTATGCTTTAAATACTTTTGTAAAAACATAGTTCTATTTCCCTCAGAGTACTTTCAACATGTTCTAATTATGAATTAGATAAACTGATAGCTAGCACATCATTACAAATTTGTTTAAATTCATTGTCCACTACTGTGTAGAAAAAAAGATCTCCCCAATGAGGAAAAAACAAAGACTGTCAGAGCTGACTGTAGCAAAAGAGTCATCCACCATCACTGGCATTTGATAGAGACTCAAATGCAGAGAGTAGAAAAGCTTAATAGTGGAAAAAATGAGAGGGCTTGTATGCCATGATTAGAGGCTGTTGGCATGAGAAGGCTGGAGGTAGGCTAACTGAAAGTAGGATTTTTTTTTTTTTTTTTTTTTGGTGGTACGAGGGATTGAATCCAGGGATGCTCTACCATAGAGCTACATCCCCAGCACTTTTTTTTGTTTGTTTGAGACAGGATCTTGCTAACCTACCTAGCCTGGCTGCAAACTTGTGATTCTCTTGCCTTATCCACCTGAGTAACTGGGATTACAGGGGTGCACCGCTGTGCCTGGCTGAGAAACATGCATCTTATCTGATTGGTTTGGGAGGCATATTTGGCCTTCTCTGGCCAGTCCTGAGTTGGAAGCTGTGATTTAAAAAAAAAAATAGAGAATCTTGTTAGGTGCAGTGGTGCATGCCTGTAATCCCAGCTACTCGGGAGGCTGCATGGATGCAGAAGGATTGAAGCCAGCCTCAGCAACTTAATAAGACCCTGTCTCAACACAAAAAATAAAAAGGGCTGGGGATGTAGCTCAGTGGTAAAGTGCCCCTGGGTTCAATTCATATTACATTGTCATCATCGTCATCATCATCATCAAAAAGAATCTGCAGTCACTAATTCCTGACTATTACAGACTAATTGCTAGAGGCTGAGGTTTTACTTCCTGGATTGCTAACTATGGAGTCTGTGGGTCAGGGTTCTGTTGTCGTGTATGCCCTGACCATTGTCTGTTTGTATGTTCAGTCTCCCAATTGTCAAAACTTTGGCTTCGTAGCTACTTGGATCAGATCCAGGGATGACTGGTAAATTGGTAAATACACTAAGACCTGGCATAAGATTTGGGGCAGCTACTGGAGCATCCTGATATCTGGCAGTCAAATACATGGAAGACTATGGAGAAAGTGACATGTATAAGAAAGCAAATGTGATGATCCCAAAGACTTCGTTCAACTACCTTCTCAACATTCAGTGCAATCACTGTTACTGGGAAAGGTAGACACATGCATGCAGTCTTATGACCCCTGTGTGGCCACATGAGAATGAGTCTTCAACAAAGAATACTTCCTTACCAAGAGATAAGAGCCCTCGCAGCCTGTGTGAGGGAATGAATACCTTTGCCCATTTCAGACTCAATGCATCACTTGGTACCTGGCCACCCCACCGAACTATATCTGTCTCTGGGTCCTTTATTTGCTGCACCAGAGCAGCCCATGCAGGTCATCATTCTTCATCGGCTGATGGTCACAGGGGTCTGACACTCACTGTTGGAGCTGACCTTGCTCCATATCTTCTTTATGTCAGGATTTTTCCATCCAGTGCCCATGTGAGTCCTGTCTTTCTGGTGACCTAGAAAGTCACCAGAGTGAATTGATATCCTGTGATTGCTGTTCCTGGTGGAGTAGGTCCCTTCCTTTGGAGGTGTTAACAGGTGTCACTTGCTTAACAGCTGTCATTGAGGAAATCTAGGTAGAAAGAGTAGACCCAGGATTGAGAATAAGGTCCAAGAGAAGGATTAACCCCAGTTTCTAGAATATACTAGACAGAGAGAAGATAAATGAATAAACAGGAGTTCTGAGGGGAAAATATGCACAATGCGCAACCTGATCCAGCAACTTACAAAGATAAACACCAGTGCAGGATCTGGGGTATAAGATTTTGAAGGATCAAGGCCGGAATCCAGGCGCCATTCATAGAACAAGAGTACAAGATTTTACTTTTGCTGAGCTACTCTAAGCTCTTTATAATTAGAAATTAAATGGTCCCCATGATTGGAATAGAGACTGTGACTGTTTAGCCAACAATGCCTCAACCCATGGCCTCTGCCACAAGACCTGGTGCCCACCTTCTTGCCCACCCTTGGGATTGGATTGCTCAGGCTGTTCCTCCCACAGCTCCTCCTCTGCCAAAGCACACATCCTTGCTGCCTTCAGAGTCTTCCTGTGCCTGCAGGGGGGTCCCCCAGTTCCTCGGTTATCCCTCCCTCCACCCTCCCCTGGCCTTTGCTCAATCTGGCCTTCCCTGAGATCTTCTCCACCAGCCCTTATGAGGGGCACATGCTCCTTTTCACACTTCCCAGGGTCCTCCTTCTATGCCCGTCACCATTGCAGCCCCTTCTTCTTGTACCAAGGCTCCTGCTTTAAGCCAATTCCTTTTTAGCCATAGCATCCTCCTGTGCTTGCTCTAAAGCCACCATGTCACTGTCGAGACTCTTTCATATCTTCCAACTTCTCTTAAAGTAAAGATCAACAGCTCTGTCAAGGCTCTGTAAGGCTCTCAATAAGCTGGTCCTTGATATTAGCACCAATGGAGAATAAATAAATTCCTGTTATGTATCTGGCTTGATGACAGACCAGGAAGTTAATCTTTTTTTTTAAATTTTTTTTGAGAGAGAATCAATTTTATTTAGTTTTTCATGTGGCTTTCATTGCTCTGACACTTCGTTGTGTATGTGGTGCTGGGGTTTGAACTCACATCCTTGTGCATGCCAGGCGAGTGCTGTAACCGCTGAGCCACCACTCCAGCCCTAGGGAGTTAATTTTTAACCTGAGTGAACATGCCTCCTACCTTTGGGTCTGCAGGCTCCACCTCAAAGTCTTGGGCCCTTCTATCATTCATCCAACAAATATTCATCAAGAGTAGCTCTCAGGGGATGCGGGGTTAGACACTGAGGCTGTCGCAGGGAAACAGCAAATAAGGTTCTTGCCCATCAAGGAAGTGAGCCGCCAGTGCAGTGGTGCTCAAAGCATCCTGGGGGCCACTTAAAGCCTAAAATACTGGGCCCCACCCCGAAAGTCAGTAAATCTAGAGAATCTATCCCACACTTTGAGAACTCTTGTTCTTGGCAGAGCACACACATAAAATACAATCAATTAAACATTATTTCATTATACAAAAAATTGCATTGCTAACCTAGATGCTGAAGAGAAGCGCAGGGTAATACAGTCTAGGTTAGAGTTAAGTTTTCCTTAAGCTTTCATTGAGCTGAGGCTTGGGAATGACCTAGAATTTGGGGTATGCAAAAAGAAGGGGGAGATTCCAGGAAGGGAGACTATGTGAAGGGTTGGACGCATTTGGGGAACTAAAAGAAGGCACTGGCCAGAGGACACAAAAAGAGTAAGAATATGGCCTCAGGAAAAGTTGGACTCTTGTTTTCCTTTACTAATTTACACACCAGGCAGTGTTTGCTGCTCTCCCTAAAACAGTGCTTCTGCACTCAGGGCACATGTGACAACCTCCTGGAGGGAATACATATAGATATATATAATAGTGCCCAGAAATTTGAATTTAATTATCTAAGGTGAGAATTGGGTAACAGGTGGCTAAGCAGTTGGAGTGCTTGCCTGGCATGCGTGAGGACCTGGGTTTGAAACCTAGCACCATATACACAACTAAGTGTCGGAGAAACAAAGGCCAGATGAAAAAACAAAGCCTATTCTCCTCTCTCCCTCTCTCTCTCTCTCTCTCTCTCTCTTAAAAAGATAAACAAATAAACAAAAAGAAGAAACATCTTCCCAGGCAATGCTTGTCCTTGGCAATCCAGGGCTGAGACTCTGGACAGGCTATAAACTTTGTCTTTTGCATCCTTCTCCAAAGGGCTTGGTCTAGTTTCTTTCCCAATTGGTCGACATGCCCTTCTCCTTGCGGTTGGCTCCTTGCTGTGAGTCTTCCTTCTGTGAGGCGTTCTGTTGTGTGCGCTCGGAGTGTAAGCGTGAGCGTGGAGCACTAGGTCTCCTGTAAGCACTTGCCGCAGAGCCTCGTCTTCAGTGACGGGATAAAGAGCTGGCGAGCAGTGATCTTCCTTCTGCATGTTCATCGCCGTTTCCCCACGAGCTCCTGGTCTTCTCCCATCTCACTGTCTTAGCAGAGACCAGTGGTATTCCATTCTGTCCGCACGCTGTCCTCTGAGTCTTCGATGCCTACCTATAAAGAGAAGGGAAAGAGGAAGGATGCCTGAGAGGGTGGCACCCTAGGCTGTGGAAGAGAGAAACATCCAGGACCTCAGGAGTCCGCCCACGTGGGAGAAAACCAGGGAGAGGCATTGTGGGTTGAGTGCTTCCACGCCACGCAGACTGCGTTAGTCCTCACATACCCCCCATAGGATGGCTATGAGGGGTACAGTTGCTCTCGTTTATCCCATGAGGAAGCCATGAGTAAGAGTTTATATCACTTTCTGAAGATCATACATTTTTACTCTGTTAGACATTGTATTAAACATTTTCTATGAATTATTTTATCAAAGCCTTACAATTGCATCAGTTACCAAGAAACAGTTTTAAAGAGGTAAAAATAACCTACCCGAACACACGCGCCTAGTAAGAGGTGAGAGTGGAGGTGAACTCACGCAGGGCCTCTCAAAGGACCCAAACTCTGGGCTCTTAGTGAGAGGTAACGGAGGTATGAGCAGTGGGAACATGAAATTGAAGGGAAAATTCTATAAACTGGGCTCATGGTGCTGACCCCCACATACTTTCTTTTAAAAAAGCAATTTACTGGCAGTCTTGCCGGGCTTAAGTCAATGGGACATGTTACATTCTTCAGCAAATAACCTGTTATCTGCAGGAGAAATGCAGGCCTGAAATGCCAGTAAGAACACCAGTTACCCTGAAGTGAGGGACTTGTGACACTTACGCAGACCAGACTCCAGAACTCAGGGTGATAAGGATAATTCCTCTAACTATAAAATCTATAAGGTCCCAATGAGAACTGGTCTGCATGGGCATAGGGGACCTAGGGTTGACCTGAACCTTTACCATGCACAGTGGGGACTTGGAAGTTTGGTTGAATCCTTCTGTAAGTCACAAATTAACAGGTGGATCTGGACAGGACTCCTTGGAAACTTGGAATCTGCCACCCCCCCACACAAGAAGTCTGGATGGCAGGAAGGGTGGGCTGTCCTCCTCTCTCTGAGGACTCACTCTCTCTCTTGATAGTGTCCCCTTTTTCCTTTTCCTATCGCTTTTAAGAAACGCATGCCTAGACAAGGAAATCAAAGGTATTCGTATAGGAAAAGAGGAAGTTAAGTTATCTCTATACGCTGATGACATGATTCTATATCTAGAAGACCCAATAACATCGGCCAGAAAACTCCTAGATCTTATAGGTGATTTCAGCAAAATAGCTGGCTATAAGATCAACTCCAATAAGTTACTAGCTTTCCTTTACTCCAGCAACAAATCCGCAGAAGAAGAAATCAGGAAATCTCTCCCATTCACCATCTCCTCCAAAAAAAATGAAATACTTGGGCATTAACCTTACAAAGGATATTAAGGACATGTACAAAGAAAACTATCAAACATTAAAAAAAGAAATTACAGAAGACCTGAGTAGATGGAAAAACATTCCATGCTCATGGTTAGGCAGAATCAATATAATAAAGATGGCCATTCTACCCAAAGCCCTATACAGATTTAATGCAATCTCCATCAAGATATCAATGGCATTCTTCACAGACATAGAAAAAGCAATTCTCAAGTTTATATGGAATAACAGGAGACCAAGACTAGCCAAAACATTAACTCTATAGAAAGGAAGAAATAGGGGGTATCTCAATCCCTGACCTGAAATTATATTATAGAGCTGTGGTAGCAAAAACAGCATGGTATTGGTATCAAAACAGAACTGAAGACCAGTGGAACTGAATAGAAGATCCTGAGACAAACCCCCATATATTTAACTATTTGATATTTGATAAAGGTGACAAAAGTATAGTGTGGAAGAAAGATAGCCTGTTCAACAAATGGTGTTGGACAAACTGGACAGCCATATGTAGACAACTGAAGCTGGATCCTTATCTTTCGCCCTGCACAAAAATTAAATCAAAATGGATCAAAAACCTGGATATTAAGCCTACAACTTTAAAATTACTAGAAAAAGAAGTAAGGTCAACATTACAGCATATAGGAGTCGGCAACTACTTCCTTAACAAAACTCCCATGGCTCATGCTTTAAAATCAAGAATAAATGAATGGGATGCAATTAAACTAAAAAGTTTCTGCACAGCTAAAGAGCTAGTTAAGAGCATCAAGAGAGAACCTTGAGAATGGGAGAAAACCTTTGCCTGTTACACCTCGGACAGAGGGCTAATATCCAGAATATATAAAGAACTAAGCAAACTAAACACCAAAATCACAAATAATCCAATCAATAAATGGGCTACGGTTCTTAAAAGAAACTTCTCACCAGTGGAAGTCCAGAAAGCCCATAAATATATGAGAAAATGCTCTACATCATTAGCTATAAGGAAAATTTGAATCAAAACTTCAATGAGATACCACCTCACTCCTGTTAGAGTGGCAAAGATGAAAAATTCGAACAACAGATGCTAGAGGGGCTGTGGGAAAAGAGGAACACTGTTACACTGCTGGTGGGACTGCAAACTGGTTCAGCCACTATGGAAAGCAGGTCATAAGGATGGAACCACCTTATGACCCAGCTATCCCACTCCTGGGTATTTTCCCAAAAGAGTTAGAATCAGCATATTATAGTGATGTGGCTTCATCAATGTTTATAGCAGCCCAATTTACTATAGCTAGATTATGGAACCAAAACAGATGCCCCTCCCTCGACGAGTGGATACAAAACTTTGGTACATATATACAATGGAATACTCCTTGGCCAGTAGAGAAGACTATATTATGGCTTTTGAGATCAAATGGATGGAGATGGAAAGAATTATGCAAAGTGAAGTATCCCAATCTCAGAGACTCAAGGGCTGAATGGTTTCTCTCATCTGTGGAAGCTAGAATATATTGGGAAGCAGTATGTTAGACGGCTAAGCTAATAATAACTTTAAATTGTATGATTCTCAACGCAACAGGGAGATGACTCCCTAGGATACTTGGAGGTGTAGGCTAGGGGACAGGATGGGGGAGGGTGTAGGAAGAACACTTAGGAGACTGGAGGGTAGGAATATGGGGGAATCATCTCAGAAGGTGAAGTCTGACCTCCACGAGATGTCCATTTAACTCAGGGTTTCTTCTGGGGGAAACAGTAACATGGGGAACCCAAGCTGGCCATCCGTGACATGGCATTAGCCCTAGATAACTAAGTATATATACATTGGTTCTTGAATGTTTGATAATGTTTCCCCCTCAATTGTAACTCTATATTATCTAATAAAAAAATAGTTCCTAAAAAAAAAAAAAGAAAAGAAATGCATGCCTAATACTCTGAACAACATGTCTGAATTCTTTTTGGCATAATCACAAGACTGGGTGAGAAAGGACTCAGCTCCATGAAGGCCCCCTTCCCTGTGACATTAGCACCATACTGCCTCACTTGCTGAAGGGGTTGGACTAGGTCTCTCACTGGTTTTTCCAGACACACTGTAGATGATCAGGGAGAGGTTTCTGGCATAGAGAAAGGAGGGTCAGTCAAGGAAGGTCCTAGAAAGGAACAAGGAAGGTGAGGCACCAAAGGTCACTGGTTGAGATTATGGATGTTGTCCTCCTGAGGTGACCTGTGTAGTGCCCCATAGCTGCAGCAGAGGGCACCAAGGACAAAAATCACAACTGCTATTTTTGAAGATTCAAGAGAGAATGTAAATAGCTATTATGTGCATTATGATACAAACAAAAAGTGACACCGTATAAACAGACCCAATTAAAAATGCACATGTATAAGGGCATTGCTAAAACTGGATTGAGGACCTGAGCCAGCGGGTGTCAGCCTGGGAAGGGAAAGCACAAGTGGGAAAGAAGGTGTGTGAGCAGGATAAATGCATTCACCACACTGTGTGAGGGTCAGGAAATGTTAGCTGACTTTGCTAGGATGGGTTGCAGGTGAGGAGGTTAACCAACACAAGGCAAAAGAGGAGGGCCATGGAATTAGAGGTGACGGGCTGGCAGACCTTGCGAGAGTTCGCATAACCCTTGAGTGTTGATGAAAATCTCTGCACAATACAGAGCTGGGTGCAACCTTGCGTGCCTGCAATCCCAGTGACTCAGGAGACTGAGACAAGAGGATCCCAGGTTCAGTGCCAGCCCCCAAAACTTAGTCAGACCCTGTCTCAAAATGAAAAGTTAAAGAAAAGTGGTTGGGGCTGTGGCTGAGCGTAGAACATACCTGGGTTCTATCTCTAGTACCTCGATATAGATACAGATACACACATACACTATAAACTGTTTTCTTTTACTCCTCTAAGAAGTCAGCAAATAAAGCTACAGTATCCCCCATCCCCTTTACCAGCATCCTGTCCCTCAAATCCCTATGCAACAGCTGGAGAACCAAGGATCTGCCCTGGGTGAGCAAGAACATTCTCCAACCAGCACCTAGTCGAATGTCACTTAGAATGTAGTTCTTGGGCCAGCAGCATACACATCATCTCCGAGTTTGCTAAAAATGCAAATTCAGCATCCTCACTCTCTATCCACCGCCTTAATTAAGATCTGCACTGTAACAAGATTCCCCAAATAATTGTATATTCCCCGAATAATTGTATACACGTTGAAGTGTATCAAGCACTGGTGGAAAGTGCACAAGAAGTAAGGGTTCTTGCCTCTTATCAAGAGGGTCAAGAACATCACCCAGAATGTTAAGGAATCAAACATTTTTGAAGGAGGGAAAAAGTTTTCTTAGTGCTTTTTGTTATGCTTATCTAGCATTACTCAGTTGTGCTAGGACAAGGAACTTCATGAGTAATGGAGGGTGAGCCCTAATCTGGGGAATGATAAAACATGTAGTTCAACATCCTACAGATCTGAGCAATTTAAGGGGGCTTCAGACAACTCATCATGACTCTGTTATGAAGCACAGAATCCCTACAAATGCCAGAGAACAGGTGCCCATGGAAGAGTTGCCTGAGGAAAGAAGAGGGAGCACAATGCATGTAGCACAGGGGACCAGAGAGCTGGATCAGGCCTCCAGGCTTGGTGAAAACTTGAAATTGGCCGTGGTGGGGGTATTTATACCTCAGACATCAGCACACGCTTCCTATGAGGGCTTTACTTTTTCAGAGAGCCAGGTCCCCAGCACACAACAGTGGGAGAGTAGAAGAGAAGTGCCTGACTTAGTGTGTGTAAAATGTGGAAGGAAACATTCAAGTAAGGAAGAGAAGGCCTCGGAAGGGTGCTAGTGGAGAGCACCCATTCCGAACTCGTGGCGTGACTGGGATTTCTCCACTAGCCTCATTTCTTTTGGGCTGGGGAGTGCTGGGGGAATGGGAAGTGAACCCAGGGGTTTTATTCTACTGAGTTGCATCCTCAGCCCTTTTGACTTTTTCTTTTGAGACAGGGTCTTGCCAAGTTGCCAGGCCTGGCCTTGAGCTTGTAATCCTCCCGCCTCAGCCTCCTGGAAGGCTGAGATTGCAGGCGTGTAGGATGACACCCAGAGGCTAGTGTCATTTCTAAAATTCAGGCCTGTCTCAGGAGTGGGAGTTCATCAAAGGTTCAAAAAGAAGGAAAAATTTGTAAAAGAATGTGCAAAAAATAATCTTGAGCTGACTAGAAAGACATAAAGACCAGCAGGCAGCCAGTGTTCCAGGTGGTGAAATGTCCGCTGGGTCTTAGCTGCTGAGGGATTAGCCTGAAGAAGGTGGATAGTGGCTTCATCCAGGGATGGGGCTTTTTGTCAGCCACATGGATGTTGTGTTTACTGTAATTATTATCATGCTTGTACCCAAATCAACCTTTTCTGGGGTCTTAAGTTTACCTTTGTGCTTCTGATGTTATTATTACTTCTAGTTAAAAAATATTTTTGATAAGTATGTCATTGGAAAGTCTCTCTCGTATTCCCTCTCTCCCTCTCCCCTGCCCCTCGTTAAACTTTTATATGCATTTAATAAGCTGCATGTCTGAAGTTCTCTGCTTCAGCCAGGCAACTTTCCTCAGTTTCTGTTGAAAACATCTTACACTTTCTCACCTCTAAGGCTTTGCTTTTTCGGTGCCTCTCATTTAGGAGACAACTTCCCTTGGGTCAACTCCACACTGGCTTCAAGGCCCGACACCGCCTCCTCCAGCAAGCCCTCCCTGCACACTCGAGACTGCGCTAACCTCCAGTACCCGCCGCCGTCCAGGCACGGTTCTCGGGGATGTGTCTTGTACTTTTCCGAGTGAATATTAAGGGGCGTGGCTTATCCTTTGTGGAGTGCCCACCATGGAGACACACAGTCAGCAGTTGCCCGCAGAAGGGCCCTTGACAAAAATAGCATAGTTTTCCCCTTCACAAATCCCTCCACTGTCAAGTTCCCCAGTAGTTGGCTACTACTCAGTGCCAGAAGCATTCTGTTCTCTTTGTTGTGCTAAAACTAGATGTTATGACAATGGCAGTGGTGCCTGCCAGTCAGCTCAAGCCAGCAAAAAGCATCAACTGACTTTGGTTCTGCTCAAAATGTACTTTTAGCAAATCACTAAAACCTAATTAAAATAACCAAGAATAAGGTCTATTTACAATGCAATAGGCTTTCCCTCCGTAGGGTAAGGTAAGGGGGAAAGTATTTATCTTGACTATTTTAAATGAGTCTGTAACTAGCTGAAGATAAAGGTCTGGGGTTTTTTTTTTTTTTTTTTTTTTTTGGTGGGATTTTTTTTTCCCCACATTTATTAGAAGTATATTGCGATACAGGATACAGATAAGGAGGAAACATTGTCAAAACTGTAGCAATCATTGTGTATAAACTTTGATAACCAGGGGTAATGCTAACACATAGATAAGCTACTATGGGTTTCATCTAATGCAGTTTCCCCCAGAAGAACTCATGTGTTAAATGGGTATCTAGTGT
>PVKS010049080.1:0-12136 GCA_004027875.1 Aplodontia rufa | reverse complement strand
TAAGGTTGTTCCAAAAATTTAAAAAAAAAAAAAAAGTACCCTTTCAACCACCCTTACTCTGGTTTTCATGTCTTCTCATGTCTTCCCTTCATAGCAAAGCACTATGAAACAGTAGTCTAAATTTGTCTGCTTGGCTTCTCATGTCCCATTCTATCTTCAACATGGCTCTTTCCCTCAATATGCAGTGTAACTCTTTTATTGATATTCCCAATTAAAAAGTGCGGAGACACCAGGACTCATGTTTGTCCTCTCCATCTAATGACAGTTCATTGGATTACGGGAGGCATTTGACCCAAGGACCACCATTCCAAAGGCTAGATACCATGTATGAAATTTCCAGACTTGATTTTTAATTGTTAAGGAAAAATATCCCAGCATGGGAAAATATTTCATATGATTTTCATTGTTAAATTAACCAAAATTATGTTTGCCTTATACAGATATCCCAATATTGATCTGAATATTATGCAATGAAAAATGTTCACAGGAAATATCCATTCTTTCCCTAATATTTTAATCCAATCACAATCATTAGCTCCTTTTCCAAACCTGACCAAAGATAATCAGTGAAAAACAATGAAAATACTGTGTTAAGAAGAAGAAAAATTATCCTCTTGAGAGGCTATCTTACACATTCCTTGGCTTGGGAACAATATAGATAAAACATGGATACTTTGAATTTAAACTTATTTATGTATTAGTGTGATTAATAATAGTTGTCAGACTTAATTTCAGGATTAAATGAGATATGTATGTAAGGCATTTGGAAAATAACCAATAATAAAACACAATAAAACACTCAAGAGATGACAGACTGAGTATTATTACTTACCTTGCCAGTATACAAAGAACATTCTACCCTACTTACATTCAGTAATTATTAATCATCATGAATCTCAGGTATTATGTTATGGAAGGTCTTCTTTTTGTACTGTTTATATCAAATGACATATTATTGAAAAAACTTTTTATCAAATTTATTATATACAAATGTTTAGATAAAATCAAAAATTGCAAATTTAAAATAGAATTTTCCTCTTGTATTCTGAGGACATGAAAATATTGAAAACTGTCTTTAAGACTAGGTCCATAGTATGTTTTATTGATTTACCAAGAATTATGTCATATCTATAATTCACTCAGTAGTAGAGCTAAGGTCAAACTACCTTGCATCTTTGAATGGCCTACTTTTTGGTTTCTAAAAATAAATTTAAGAGGGATTATTTCATATTTAACAGTGATATGATTTTATGTAGTCATCTTGGTGGAAGCAGTATTCTTAAAAAAAAGTCATGTTTTTCCATTTGATATAGTAGATTTTATAGTTCTTTTATAGAAATTACTCTGGAATTAATCATTTCTTCTTAATAGTGGGATTAATCTCTATGTAGTTTGAATAGAATTCCACTATTAAAAAATGTTCATTTTTAAATCCCTTGTAAATTTGTGTGATATTAGAATTATCAGTGGTGCTTAGTCTTTTATATATGGTATGTTTAATATAGATGTTAGTATTTTCTCAAGTTTCAACAGGCAAAAGTTCTCCTGGCTCCTTGGCAAAATGTACTTCCCTAGTCATTTTCTTAGATACTCTTACTTGGTCTTTTTATAATCAGAAATACTACATTTTTTTTTTTTTTAGAAAAAAAAGAGGGGACAGAGAGAGAGAGAGAGAGAAGCAATTTTTATTTAGTTTTTCATGTAACTTCCATTCCTCTGAGACTTTGTTGTGTACGTGGTGCTGGGGTTTGAACTCGCATACTCACGCATAACAGGCAAGCGTGGTAACCGCTGAGAAACTGCTCCTGCCCAGAAATACTACATTTTAAATAGGTGAGTTATACGACAACCTAGATAATCCATGAATCACTGTTCTGTTTTAACTCTCATTTTATAAAGTTCTACCTACTTGTATAATTGCTACAACATGGGGGCCTACAATTTATACATATCTGTATAATGAAGTTTGATATTACAGATCTAATCAGTCCAATATGGTCTTCATCACCCATGTATGGCTACTAAGTTAAACTAGATTTTTAAATTTAAATTTAAATACTAGAACTAGGAGGGAGGAACATGGCACCCACTTCAGCAGCAATAGTCACCTGACACTCCTGAGCAAAAGTTCATGCTGTAGAAACTGGATGTGGTCATGAACGGTAGGAATAGTGCCCTTCTGTGTGTGTGGGGACTTTCTCCCCTAATTCATTACTATCAAAGGAAAGAAGCTTAATAATAACATGCTTAAGCAGGTTGATAGCTGTGCCGCCCTGCCACTGCCAGCTTTACAGCCAAGGAACAGGGATTTATCCTGAAGGGGAGGAAGCAGCGCATAAATAATTTAACTTGGACACAGCTGTGAAGACCCAAGCAGAATCCTGTGCTTGCAGTCAGCAGCCCTAGGGGTGATGTAACTCGCATGAATTAGGGACCCTACATCTGTTCCTGCGATTAAGCCATGGGGTACCACCATCTTGAGACTTCCCTGATGGAGGGGCTGGACACTCCTTTATCAAAAGTGAAACTAGACCCATCAGATATGCCATGGATTAGGGACCTCAGTCTGGAGGAGCAGAGAAATGGCTCTAATTGTTCTGTGTCCTGACTGTCTGCTCAGGGGGCTGTGTGGGACTGGAAACCCTCCCTCCTATTCTTGGGACATGCATTTGGAGGCTTCCTGCCCACCCTCTTACAACCCCGAACAGGAGGAGTCTGTGAGCAGACATATTTAGCCAGAGGGGTCTCTGGCTGTAGCTACTTTAGTCACTGACTGAAACTCTCAGACAAGGCAGGGACTAGTATCAGCCTCAGGGACCATGGAACAAAAGGGACAGCCTGAACTCAGTGTTATCCTCCACTTTCAGTTCCTGATTACTGTGCACAGCCAAGATTCCATAGGTCCTGAGTTCTCCAGGTGGGACTTGTCTTCCATAACCCCTAGTGGTTGCTTTTGAGACCTATATAAACACTGGTCTAGTTGGGCTAGTGTCTCCTTCATGCCTGTCTTCCCTTGCTGGGACTGTGACAACCCCGCACAGCATCTCTTAGGGCCACTGAAGATCACAAGACATCCAAGAGTGGGGCAACAGTGATTCTGGGGAAGCTAACTTCAGGCTGGCCACTCTCCTTGGAACATCAGAGTCCCATACATCTACACCAGGATCCACAAGATCCTGGGTCCCTGGATTAAGAGGGTCAGGGGTTTGGTCAAGTAGAAAATAATCTGCCTAAGAGTGCCTCTCAGGTGGCACTGAACTCTGCTCTCACAGGAAGCAGGAACGGACATTGTTTACTACCCCTCTACAGGAGAAAAATATTGGGAGGCCTTCTGGGAACCCCACTGCCACCTGAGATCACCAAATTTCATTCCCTCCAACATGCTCAACTGGGAAGAGACTCCAACTAGAAGTCAGCTATGAATGCACTCCTCCATGGTACATATTGACCTAGGGGGCAAAAATTCAGAATCTTCCCAATTCCCTTGTTAAAATATTTTTATTTTTTATTTTTAATATTTTTAATTTTTTAATCTTTTAATTTTTCAATTTTTAATGTTTTTTATTTTTTATGCTTTTTAATCTCTTGTTATTACTGAAATTGGTGTTCTTGGATATATATTTTTTATTTGTTTGTGTGTCTAGGTGGTTGGTTTTTACTGTCACTGTGTCTTCTTGTGTTCAAATCCTGTCTCCATAGTGTTGGGGGTCTGACCAGGGAAATTCTTCATGATAGCAAACTAGTCATTAGTCTCCTTGGGTGGAAGAGAACCACACTCCATACTAACCTCTTCTTCTCTGTACTCTCATCAATTCCTAAACTGTATTCTATTCTCTCTCATCTTCACTCAAAGTCTTTACCCCACTCACATCCCATTTCTATCTTTTCCTTATTCTTAATTGAATAGCCGACACTATGCTAATACCTTGTAACTCTATCCTAAGTCACAAGTTCCACACTACCTTCCTACCTCATTCTCTTGGTTCTCTAGACATTACTTCTCCCCACTTACAGAGGCCCTGCTAACTGAAGAAAAGATCATTCTTGAGATTGGGTATTTGTTTGCTATCTTAGTATATTGTGAGAGCTCCCATGGAAGAAAACTGCTCCTGTAGGTACTAATCACCATTGTAACTGTTTCAGTTGAAACTGTCTGGTGTATGCACATAAAAGCTCACAATACTGTATTGATTGAGCTGGCAGCCATTGATTCCAACTAAGAAAAGACATAAGAAGCTCCAATACCCCTCCCCATGAGTAATATTCACTGTCGGATTTCAAGCCATAGCACCTGTATCTGAAAATGAGGAAAAGGGGAAATAACTCCCCACTTAAACCTCACAGCTCCCCATCCAAGGAATCCATGGTCAGGGTTCTAGATGAAAACCTAGAAAAAAGTATCAACATTATGATTAGTAATTAAATCAAAGAGTTGAAAGAAGAATGAAGGAAAGGGATAAGAGCAATTTCAGGAGATGAGAGACCATTTATATAAAAAGATAAGGGAACAATTCCAGGAGTTGAAAGACCATATTTATAAAGAGATATAGCTGAGCTCTCAGAATTGAAAAATATTGTCAACCAAATCAAATGTTCATTGGAAGATATTAATAATACAGTAAACTCAAGAGAAAATAGAACCTCAGCTCTTGAAGAACATACATCAGATAACAAAGACAGGCTGAGCAATGTAGAGTTCAAGGAACACAGACAAGAAAAGAAACTTATTGTACATGATCAGAATTTCCAACTAGTATTTGAAGAGATGAGAAGAAATATCTGAGAATAACTGATATTGAAGAAACATTGAATAACAAGGGGCATTAAGAACCTTCTAAGTGAAATTGCCAAGGAGAATTTTCCTTGTAAGAGCATTGACCCAAAATACCAAATCCAAGTTGTGTATAAGACACCAAACAGAACTAACCAAATGAGAAATTCACCAAGACATAAAATATATAAAATGAATAACAGAGAAATTAGAGAATCCTAAAGCAGTTAGGGAAAAGCCTCAAATCACATTCAGAGGCAGATCAATTCGGATTACTATGGATTTTTCAGATCAGACAATGAAGGCCAGAGGAGCTTGTAAGAATATTTTTCAAACCTTGAAAGAAAATAATTTTTAGCCAAAGATAATATACTCTGCAAAATTCAGCTTTAAATGTGATGGGGAAAGTAAATACTTCAATGATAAATTCAAGTTAGCAAGATATATGAACACAAACTCTGCATTGCAGAATATTCTCAAGGACATTCTTCAGTCAGAAGAACATGCTAATAATTCCCTAAACCCTAAAACAAAAGACTGTCTATAACCACAACACACACCAAAAGATATACAAGATGGCACAAAATACAGTGATAGTCACAATGTCTGAGACCCAGATTCCCATATCTATTGTAACTCTGAATGTGAATGGTCTTAATGCCCCAATTAAAAGACACAGATTGACTTGCTGGATCAAAAAACAAAATCCAACGGTATGTTATCTACAGGAGACATACCTCACAATCAAAAATAGACACAGACTGAAGGTGAAAGGTTTGCAAAATGTCTACCAGGCCTGTGGTTCAAAAAAATAAGCTGGCATTGTGATCCTAATATCTGATAAAGTTAATTCAATCAAAAACTAGTAAGAAAGGACAAAGATGGGCACTACATCATAATAAAAGGGACAATTCATCAAGAAGACATAATGATAATTAACATTTATACCCCTAAATACAACCCCCCAAATATATGGAAAAACTACTTGAGGACATTAAACCCTCATCGACCTCAACACAATAATACTGGGGGATTTCAATACATCATTATCAACATTGGACAGATCATCAAAGCAAAAAATCAACAAAGGTAGCTCCAACTAGAACAACTGTATTAATCAATTGGACTTAACAGACATCTACAAAATATTCCATCCTAAAGTGGCTGAATTTACCTCCTCCTCAGCAGGTCACGGATCCTTCTCCAAAATAGACCACATCCTAATCCACAGAGCTAACCTTAAGAAATACAAAAAATTTGTTATAGTACCATGTATACTGTCAGACCACAATGCTATGATCTTAGCAATAAATAATAAGAAAAACAACAGAAACTACTCAAATACTTGGAGATTGAATAATATCTTCTTAAATGAAGAATGGATAAAAGAGGTAATGAGAACAAAAATCAAGAAATTCTTGGAAATGAATGAGAATGATGAAGCAACATATCGAAATCTCTGGGACAGTATGAAAGCATTCTTAAAAGGTAGAGTTATAGCACTGAGTGCCTTCATCAAAAATCAGGAAAGAGCCCACATAAATAGTCTTACATTTCAAATCAAATTCCTGCAAAAAAGGGAACAATCCAATCCCAAATCTAATAGAAGACAGGAAAAAACAAAAATCAGAGCTGAAATCAATGAAATTGAGAACAAAAAAATTACAAATTATCAACAAAACAAAGAGTTAATTCTTTGAAAAAATAAACAAGATTGACAGAGTGAAGCAAATCAACAAAATCAAAGACAAAAATGGAGATATCACCACAGACTCAACCAAAATCCAGAGGATTATCAGAACTTATTTTGAAAAATTATACTCTGCCAAGTTTGATAATCTGGAAGATATGGACAGATATTTGCCCACATACAACATTCCCATATTGACACCAGAGGACATTGAAAATCTAAACCAACGTATCTCAGGTAGCGAAATTGAAGCAGCAATCAAAGGTTTAAAAAAAAGAAGCCCAGGACCAAATTTTTACAGAAATATTAACACCAATTCTCTATAAGCTTTTCCACGAAATTGAAAGGGTTGGAACACTCCCAAACACTTTTTATGAAGCAAATTTAACACTGATACCGAAACTCAACAAAGACACATCAAGAAAAGAAAACTACAGACCAATTTCCCTGATGAACATAGATGTAAAAATCCTTAATACAATTCTAGCTAATCAGATCTAAAAGTACATTAGAAAGGTAATAATACATTATGATCAAGTGGGCTTCATTACAGGAAAACAGGGCTGGTTCAACGTTCGCAAATCAATAAATGTAATTCACCACTTAAAAAGAATTAAAAATAAAAATTAAATAATCATTTCAATTGACATAGAAAAGGGCTTTGATAAAATTCAACACACTTTTATGCTCAAAACTCTGGAGAAGATAGGGATCAAGGGAAGATACTTTAATTATGTAAGATCCATTTAAGACAGACCCATAGGCAATATTATGCTTAATGGAGAAAGACTGAAAACATTTCCACTGAATTCAGGAACAAGACAGGGTTGTCCACTTTCACCACTCTTATTCAATATAGTCCTTGAAACCCTAGCCAGAGCTGTCAGACAGCAGAAGGAAATTAAAGGAATTCAAATAAAAAAAGAGGAATTCAGTATGTCTCTGTTTGCTGATGCATAATCCCATAATCCAGATCTAACTAACTTACCCAGAAGACTCCTGGAGCTAATAAATGATTTCAGCAAAGTGGCTGGCTATAAGATTAACACTCATAAATCATTAGCTTTCCTATATTCCAGCAACAAGTCCATTGAAGAAGAAATCAGGAACTCTGTCTCATTCACAATTTCCTCAAAATAAATAAAATACTTGGGCATCAATCTTACAAAGGATATTAAGGACCTCTACAACAAAAACAATTGAACGCTAAAAAAGAAAATGCAGAAGATCTCAGTAGATGGAAAAACATTCCATGTTCTTTGTTAGGCAGAATCAATATATTTAAAATGGACATTCTACCCAAAGCCCTGTACAGATTCAGTGCAATCCCCATCAAGGTACCAATGTCATTATTCACAGATAGAGAAAAAGTGATTCTCAAATTCGTATGGAATAACAGAAGACCCAGAATAGCCAAAACATTACTTAGCAAGAAAGCGGAAGCAGGAGGTATCTCAGTCCCTGACTTGAATTTATATTATAGGGCTATAGTTACAAAAACATCATGGTATTGGTATCAAAACAGATTTGAATACCAATGGAACAGAATAGAAGAATCTGAGATGAACCCCCATACCTTTAACTATCTGATATTTGATAAAGGGAGCAAAAGCATAGAGCGGAAGAAGGATAACCTGTTCAAAAAATGGTTTTGGAGACATTGGACAGCCATATGTAGACAACTGAAATTGGAACCTTACCTCTTTCCAACACAAAAATTAAATCAAAATGGTTCAAAGATCTAGATATTAATCCAGCAATTTTACAATTGTTTGAAGAGGAGGTAGGATCAACACTATGTAACATAGGGGTCAGCTCTGCCTTCCTTAACAAGATTCCCATGGTGCAAACATTAAAGTCAAGAATAAATGCATGGGATGCAATTAAACTAAAAATCTTTTGCACAGCTAAAGATTTAGTCAAGAGTGTCAAGAGAGAACCTACAGAATGGGGCAAAATCTTTGCCTGCTTCACATCCAACAGAGGGCTAATATCCAGAATATACAAAGAACTCAAAAAACGAAACACTAAAATCACAATCCAACCAATAAATGGGCTATAGAACAAAAAAGAAATTTCTTAATGGAGGAAATCCAAAAAGCCCATAAACATATAAGAAAATGCTCTGTGCTAGCAATAACAAAAATGCAAATCAAAACTTCATTGAGATTCCACCCCACTCTGGTCAGAGTGGCAAAAATGAAGAATACGAACAATGACAGATGCTGGAGGGGCTGTGGGAAAAGAGTAACACTATCACATTGCTCTTGGTTTTAAATAGTACTGGATGAAAGTGTTCTAAAAAACTTATCTAAGAGATTTATTGTCTTTGGTCACAGGAAATTCAAAGTGATGGAGTCACATTATTGATAGTATAGAGACTTTTATGGAAGATGGAAAATATTTTCCTGATATAATTAGACTTACAGAATTAAACCTAGGAATGTAGTAACACATTTGAAATCTGCTACCCTGTGATATAACACTTATCACTGCTGAAATGTAGAAGTAATAACTTTCTTTGGACTCATAGGAAGTATATAAATGTTTGTATGAATTATTCAGAGGTAGGTGATTTGGTTTCTAGGTTAATGACATCTAGAATTTATAGACTGATTTAAAAATTTCTGTGGAAATATTTGTTGTGTGGGATTAGTAAATATTTCATTGGACTCAGAGGAAACACTTATTTCATTGGATTGAAGAAGTCTGGAATGACGAGCTGTGACTAACAATAGAACTTACAGACTCAAGAAAAGCTATAGCTCTGATTGCATATATATGTTTTATATACACATATTTTTAATATAGTCACATTTACATATTTATATCTATATATTTCCTCTATATTTGTTTATTTACCGCATGGATGTTTTAAGAGACCCATTTCACAAAGTTCAAAACTTTTTTGGAAGTTAACTATGCATTTTGCTGGGAGCTTTCAGGTAGCCAAATCTAAGAGAAAAGTGAAAACAGATAAAAAATTCACAATATCCATAAAATATAATTATGGTAAATACTTAAGAGATGTAGCATTCTTTTTCATTGAGGGCCATAAAATTTTCCCATTTATTTTCAAGCAGGTAATGTATTATTCTGTAGGAAAGATGAAAGTGGTCTTCAGAATATAACTTAAGAGTCCCCAGCTTATGAATGTAAACAAATATACAATTGCCCTTTAATCAAAAACTTTGCGAGATTGATAACCCCTAACATGCAATCAAACAAATTCAGTTCTTTCAAGGTGTCTCTTGGGAAGTATTACTGAATTCATCTTAATTTACAAAACATATGTCCATTGTTATAATTTCATTTTCTTAAAAAATCTGTATATGAATTTTCTCAGTGAACTATATCTAACATGTTAAAAATTTAACTTTTGATGTAATACATTTATTATTTAATAAATCATATTTATTTTTCTATTCAGTTTTCAAAGTAACTCTAAGATATAACCAATATGATAATAACATCTTCGTTATTTCTCTTTTTTCAATTTTATTTAGTTTTTCATGTGACTTTCATTGCTTGGACACTTAGTTGTAAGTGGTGCTGGAGTTTGAACCCACATTCTCACACATGTTAGGCAAGTGCCATAACCACTGAGCCACCACTCCAGCTCCAATATCTTAGTTTTTTTAAGAGAAGAAAAAATCTCAGAGAGGGGCAGCATTAATAAGATTTATTATTAAAATGAAAATACTAGAAAGAACTTACTTAAAGTAATGAAGTACTCTATAAATAAAGCCTATTAAAATAATGAAGTATGCATTCATAACACCTGAAAATACAAATGCCTTAAGTAACAGCTTTCTATTTGGGGGCAAAACAGTGCATTTTTCCTTGAAATAGAAATGAAAAGGCCTTAGTTCCTGAATGACATGGGGAATGTTCATTAGCATCTTGGAATGGTATTTTCCTTCTGGGTGAAATGATATGAGTAAAACTGAATAGTTCCTGTGCTCATTACCAAAAGATGTAGGTATGAGAGACTAGAAACATATATTTGGGGATCTGACTATAAGAGAGAGAATGCAATTTATGTCACTTTGTAGCAAAGGTTATGGATATGAAGCAGAGCCATCCAAAGTTCACTTGATGTGTTGGGAAAGTGTGTCCAAGAGGAGGCTGGAATAGTAGAGAAAGCAATGTTAGCCAATGGTTCTGAAGTAGCCATTTCCTACTTCTTCAAATTTCATAGAAACATGATTTTCTCAATGTATCAATACCTATTTTTGAAGAATCCAACATGGGCTGTAGTAAAGATCAGAGTGATTTCTAAACTTTAATACTTTTTATATTTTGGTGAGGCAAGACTTTTTTTGTGGGGGATTATGTTGTGCATCTCTGGCCTTTACCAATGTGATTCTAGTAGTGTCCTCTCAGCAGAGATTGCCAGGAATGTTCCAGACATTGCCAAATGTCCCCCGGGTGGACAAAATTGCCCCAATTGAGGACCCTAGTCTAGATGAGAGACTAGTACCTGATTTTAGCACCTAATTAGTCATAGTTATTCCTCTAAAAGGGCATTTTAAATTTTGACCACTCTGACCACTGGAACAGTATGGCATATGGATTGTAGCAAACAAAATTGGGGGATGAAAGATCTGTGGAAAGGCTTTTAAAATTGTCCAGATGGACTTTGTAGTGTAAAGGAGACTACAGAAAAGTAAACAGAATAATGATATTTTGAAGGTATGCAATCAATAGGTATTTTGTTGGACTGGATATTGGGAATAAAAGAGGGAAAATGTTGGTGTTAATGCACATAAGTAAAGTAAGAGTTCAGGGAGAAGTTGGTAATTGAGTCAAGAGGGATGCATTTGATTGAGGCATGTGGCTGTAATTAAATAAAGATTTCAAGATGAAGTGAACCAAGGCAATGAAGTTGAAGATGGGAGGTACATGACATTGAACCTAGGATACAGGGCATAGCAGTTATGGGTGAATATTTAAAGTGAGACTTCTAGGACAAAATGAAGACAGAAATGGCAACAGTTGGAATTCCTGCTATAAAAAAGTGAATAGGAATCATCAGGAATGCTTCAAGTTCAGGTGAATGGTTTTGAGTCTAGAGGTCTGTTACATAGAGAATGTTTGCATGAACCAAATTGGAGAGGGAAATTAAGAAAACATATTAGAATTGCCAAGCAAATCTGAGAGCCCCAAGGAGTATGGAGGCCTTGAATATTATTGATGTCTATCTCTAAAGTTGTGTGCTTCTTGGCAGCACTATGTAGATTTTCTATAAATTCAGAGGAAATAATTGTTCTGTTAATAAATATTGGGATTTTATCATGTCAATGGACTATTAGGGGGAAAAAAGAAAAGAAAGTTGAAAATATTGGCAAAATAGTGTTTGAATTGGTAAACCATGAAATCCAACCTGGATAGGCAAGAAAGTTGAAGCGATCATGGGAGATAGATGGTCAAGGAACTGCATTAAAAAACTGCTATGGGTCCGAGAGTGAATCTGAGACCCATATCTTTCTCCTTGCACAAGAATCAAATCAAAATGGATCAAGGAGCTTGGTATCAAACCAGCTACGTTGCAACTGATAGAAGAAAAAATTGGTCCAACACTTCAACATTTAGGAGTAGGCAAAGACTTTCTCAACAGGTCTCCAAAAGCGAAGGAAATAAAGTCAAAAATCAGTGAATGGGATTTCATAAAG
>PVKS010049079.1:0-12136 GCA_004027875.1 Aplodontia rufa | reverse complement strand
TGAGTAAAATCAGCTTAACCCAGAGATCTAAGGGTCGATTGTCTCCACTCATCTGTGGAGGTGGGGTCTAGACCCTGGACAATGAGAAAGTTGGTCTAGAAACATGAGTTAAATTCAGATAAGATGTAATGCTTTACAATCTAATACTATTTTTAGAGTTATAATGGGAAGGGGAAGGGAGGGATAAGGGAGGGTAATTAGGGGGGGCACTTCTGGGGATAATTGCAATGTCCAGAATATATACACATCTTATACACATTTTATATTGTTTTGTTAAAATCTTGTAAGGTTGCTCAAAAATAAAAAATAAATAAATAAATAAAATTCTTGCTGGTATTTTTCAGCAAATCTACTTGATTTTTAATGTCTGTGGTTGCTGGATCTTCCTAAAATTGTTATCTTCTCTTTCAAAGGGTAAAAGATAAGTCTACACATGTCAGTAAGTCTAGAAGTAGCACAAGACAAAATCTTCCTTATCCCTGTGTGACAGCAGTATAGTAGCAGGATGATTGGCAGCTTCATTAGATAATAGGAGAAAGCCATTCTAGTGCCAGATTCCTTGCAAATTCTAGTCCTAAAAGTAGGAGAATTCTATTTATCCATTCCAATTTTTTATTGCATTTTAAGATGTTAAACATCATTTTGATATACACATACATGGTAAAATAATTATTACAGTCACCAACTAAGATCTCTATCATCTCACATAGTTACTTTTTCTCTAATAATAAGACCACATAAAATTAATTATTTTAGCATATTTCCAGTATATAATACAATACCATTAATTATAGTCTTTGTGCCAAACATTTGATATCCAAACGTATTGATCCTATATGACAATAACTTTGTAACTTTGGCCTATATCTTCACATTCCTCCCACATGCCACTCACCCTAGCTTGCACTTCTGGTAACCAGCATTCTATTTTTTTCTAGGTATTCAAGTTTTTATATAGATTACATGTATAAGTGAGATCATGAAGTACTTTTCTTTCTATATCTGGTTTAATTCACTTCGCACACTGTCCTCCAGTTTCATCCATGATGTCCCAAATAGTTAGATCTCCTCCCTTTATATGGCTGATTTATGTATGTATATATATATATATATATATATATATATATATATATATATATGTGTGTGTGTGTGTGTGTGTGTGTGTGTGTGTGTATACATATATATATGACTATATATAAACACACATAAATATATATAAATAATACATATATAAATATAAATGTATATTTATAATTTTTATATATATATTAGAACACAAATTCTATATCCAATCAATTGTTGATAGGCTTAGGTTGCTTCTACACACTGGCTATTGCAAATAATGCAGCAATGAAGATTGAACTGGAGCTACATCTATAAGGTCCTGATTTCATTCCCCTTGTATACACACCTAGAAAAGAGTGCTGAGCCATATGGTAGTTCCATTGTTAATTTGGGGGGTATCTCCATATTCCATGCACCAATTACATCACACCAAGATTGTACAGAGGTTTTCTTTTCTTCATAACCTCAACACTTATCTTTTATCTTTTTGATAATAACCAATCTAATAAGTATGAGATGAAGTATCATTGTGGTTTTGATTTGCATTTTCCTGATGATTAATACTAATGAGTGCCTTTTCAGATATCTTTTGACCATTCATATATCTTTTTTGGAAAAATGTCTATTCTTTGATCATTTTTAATTGGATTATTTGGATTTTTTTGCTACTGAGTTGTATGGTTCCTTATATATTTTGGATATTAACCTCTTACTAGATACATGATCTACACATATTTTCTTCTGGTCCATATTCTCACTTTTAATTTTGCTGATTGTTGCATAAAAGTTTTCTGCAGTATGCACTCCCACTTGTTTATATTTAGTTTTTGCTGTGCTTTTGGTGTCCTATCAAAAAAATCATTGCCTAGACCAAACAGGTTTTTTTCCATGTGTTTTTTCTCTATCCTCTTAGAGTTCTTAAGCACTGCAGAAGCCAGACAAGTTCACAGGGAATTGATATTGACCTTCTATCAAGGTTCTATAGTGCACTATATTCATATCCACTTTCTGGAGCTCTCTGACTTTTTGGCCCATGGAGGGACCAAAAAAAAAAAAAAAAACAAAAAAACAAAACAGTTGCAGTCTGGATTCCCCCAAAGGCTAAAGGCTAACTGAATCTCTGCTAACCCCAGCATTTACTTGACTAGCAAAGTTACTGAATTAGACATGAGAGTGGAAGCAAAAAGCACAGAGCCACAATTTCAACCCATTTCTGCAATGAAGGAAGTGGTACTTGATGAGAGAGGAACTGGACAGATATGAGGAGAGGAAATGAGCTGTGCTTACCAATGACTATAAGGCTGGGAGTAAAGGAGAAGACTTAAGGAAAATCAAAGACTTCTAAAGTTTGGAAAATGCTCATTACACCTGAATTCTTGATTACACTTACGTACCAAATTTTCCAAACTCATTGCTACCGAATTTTCTACAGTTCACACATTCTTTGAAATGTACGTCTTTGAAGGGACAAAATAATTCTCATTATTGTCATGAAAAGAGAAGGATATTTTAAATTTTTTTTTATCTACAGGTGTACTTATGGTCAGGATCATCCTAACCCTAGAATCTAAGTACACGTCCCAACATCACCCCTATCATTTTGTCCTCCATCTGTCTACTATCAGTTGAAAACCTGGGAATATTGATGGCAAAAAAATCAATCCCAATTTGAAAACCTCTCAAGGTTTTGTTTCTGATGTTGTACACCATGTACACCATGTACACCATGACACATCATGATAAATTGCTTGGCATAGTGGTACTCAGAGTGCAATTTTATAAACCTAGCCCCAGCACTTCAAAGTGTTCTTTCAGATGGGGTTAATAAAGTCAAATGAAATTGCCAGTACTTAGTAACCAGTAAGAGGAGCCTCACCCTTCACGGTTTGAAAACAAAGTGTGTTTCATCTTGTTTGCCTGAGAAAGCTTTGGATTTGCAGAGGTTTTCTCTCTCTAAAAGTTATTAGACTATTCCACTAGTTTACTTATGAGATGTATTTATCCATGCTCTTTTGAACAGGAACTGTTTTTAAAATGGAAATGCATGCTGCACTCTTGCCAGCAGTGGAGTCTCAGAACAATAACAATAATGGTGCAGCATCAAGAATGGCAAACACTGCAAGAAAGATTAAAGGCTGGGTACTAAGGGGCCCGGCTACAAGGGTAGAAGATAAAAGGGAACACAATGTAACCAGAAAAATTCATTCTTCAGTACTATGAAGGCTGAGCTAGGGAAGAACCAGAATGCAGAACAGCCCTTTCTTATTGACTTATGTAATCCCTTGTCTTATTCCAGAAAGAACTTAGGATTCCTTACATGAATTGAACAAAACAACAAAGGAAATTTTAAAACAATGCAAAACAGATATAAAGGTGTAAACCTGAATGATGACTGAAATTAATTTAAGAATACATATTACAGGGGCTAGAGCAGTGGCTCATTGGTGACTCGGTGGTTACAGTGCTTGCCTAGCATGCATAAGGATGCAGGTTCAAACCCCAGCACCATATACACAATGCTCTGTCAGAGCAATGAAAGCCATGGGGAAAACTAAGTAAAATTGATTCTCTCTTTTTCTCTTTCTCTCACTGTGCCTCTCTCTAAGAAAAAAAAGTTATTACAAAGCCAACACATTTGTTATATAGAAAGTTATGAGTTTAACCCTGAGCTTTTCAATAGTCAACTCTGAAAGGAAAATGTTCTCAGTTACACAATTCCGGAATCTGTAAGACAGAACCCATTCCATTGTCCAGGAACCCCATGGTGATTCTGGAGAACAGTCAGACAGGAGCATTTTCTGGGATTCCCTGTGGAAGTGACTGTATAATGTAACAACTCACATCTTCAATAACTTCCTTACCTGCAAGCAAAAATGAGATTTATATAATTTTATTCCTACCTTGTCCCGTAGCCATTATGAGCCTAACAAAAAAGTATATTGTGATTAAAAAATACGTATCAAGGATCTGAATTATAAAGCTACAGTTCTCAATCCTCAAAATTCTTAGTAAAGACAATTTGATTCCACATTATTAACCCTAAAGCTCCAGGTCTCCAGAGAGTTCTCCATGACCTTTCAGAAATAGTACATAGATGTGCACTGAGCACCAGGACTTTTGAAACAGTGAGAAGGTATGGTAAAAGGCTCAGGGAAGAAAACTCAATGGCTTGATGCTGAATTACAGGCTTCATTGGCTCTCAAGTTTCTTTGAACTCAGCTGTCCTTGCATATGTTCCAGTTTCTCCTAAGGTATAGAAAAAACTGGGGGCTGGCATCAGGAATGGGAGGGGTGCAAGCAGTGATGATACTTCATATGGCATTTGCAGTCTGTGATCTGAACTCAGAAGGAAGATTTAATCTTGTCAAGAGAAATTCCAACTTTGGTCCTCAAACCCAAAGCAGAGTTTATGGAAGCTCAGTCCTCAAAGGAACAGGAAGCAAAGAATAAGAAAAGAGAAGAATCACCTGCATCGACAATCCTGATGAGGTGAGGTGATAAGCAAGGGACAGAAAATGGTGGAAAAGCTAGAGAGACATCAGTTTACCTTTTATGGAAATCTTTATACCTGGATGATGACTGATCTTCAGTATTAAGTGATAAGATCCATACTAACAAATGTCAAAATAATAGAGTTGGGACAGTATCTGTACAGATTAATTAATAGGTTTTTTCAGCTCTCCCGGGTATTACTAAATCTTTATAAAGAGTAGTGCATTGTAATTACATATGTCTTCCTTCCTTTATAATTCTACATGTGAGATGCAGAAACCTTAGCCAAAGGTGAAATGGAGCTTACGGAGATCTAAATATTTTTATAATGCTACTTGAAGTTTTGAAATCTGAATGAATAGGGAACCATTCATTTTAACTTCCTATTCTCTCAGCTCTCCATCTAGTTTTACCAGTTTCCTCAGCCATTAACTGCTTTTACCCAATGGCAAAATATTCATAAATCATATCTTGAGACCAAGAAGTTAGAAAAGAAATGGTCTTGCCCATGGCCCTCAGATCTACTCTCCACTAAAACTAATATCAATCTTGATGTAATCACGTCAGAGGCCAGACGTCCTTTGATCAATGGCATATAGGTGGCTATCAGAGTAGTGAATCAGAGCACACAGATAACAGCAACGATGGGGACCAATCTCAGAGCCAAGTTTTAACATACATCAAAAAAGCAATGACAAAGGCAAGACAAAAGAGCAGAGACAGGGGTCTGCAGCCATCTGAGCTATGTAATTTGAGTCTCAATGTCCCAACAGAACAGTACAATTTGCACTGAGAAAACCAAACCAAACAGAATAGGAATCAGTTATTCTAACAATTAAAGAAGAACAGTTTCCTGCATTGCCACCTGGAATAAAGATTTCGAAGTCTCCAAATTAGAAGTCTAAATTTGAAACATTCTAGAAGTCAAAATCACTTGCAAGCCATTAAGGATGAATTGATTTTCTAATACAGAAACATCAAGCTAGAAGCAGTTTCCATTCCTCTGAGAACTTGTATTGTCATCAAATTCTAGCACTAAAGATTAGGAAATTTAATAAAGATTTAGCAATTATATGCTTCTAATTGCACACCTGGTTTTGATGAGACGATGTGGTCATTCTGAGACTGAGCACACATTTTGAAAAGGCCATACCAGGGGTCTGCATAGAAGAGGGTTTGTTTGTAATCTCAGTCCTGCTCCTACTTAAGAAAATATTTTATTAAAGTGTTTGATGAGAACCATTGCAACATCAGTATATTTGCTTTGCTGCTAAACAGAAGACTCATTCCTTTGCAAGCTGTCATGCATAGCCAGCCAGTCAGCTTTCCACCAGGCAGTCTTTTAAATATTCTCTCTAAAGCAATGTTTCTAAGCAGTGCATTTTCAACAAGATACTAATAGATGTTCTGTGAGGAGGAAAAAGGGTTTACATAGTCGACTAAGCTTCGGGCTGGCTGGTAAAGCAAACTTAAATAGATTTCTTAATTACAGGATTTCTCTTGAGCATTTAGCGACTCATCAAAGAAGAAGCAATACTTGGTATCAGTTAAGTTCCTTCTTTGTTTTTCCCCACAACACTATTTTTACCTTTCAGACTTAATCCAGATGGAGCACAGGAAGAATATCTTTTAAAGCCATTAAGAAAATAGAGACTTTCTAGTGGAATTAGTGAGCCTTAGTGAGTGGATTGGACCTGTGTTATAAACATATGACCACAAGCCAGCTCTTCCTAGTGACCAGCTTTTAGCTGATACTGGATAAGGAATCCTGATCTGAGTATCTGGCTTCCAATTCCTCAGGGGTCAAGTCCATTACATGCCACTAGTGAAGACCACCTCTTTTACCAACGTCAGTGAAGGTATGAGACTCCCATCTCTCCCCTATGGTTATGAGTGGTTTTGGTAAAGGGGGTACAGGAGTCGAACACTATATTGGTCCCAAGGGAGGTAACTTTCAGATTGTCAACTACATTCCTATTGGGTTGAATAAGTACCTCCTTGGAAAAGAAGTGAATCTACTAAACTATGTGTGCTGGCTAATAGAATAAGGAAATGGTGTCTGCAGAGACTAATGAACTTGTGTCATATTTCTGGAATTCTTTGTAATGCTCCATATTTCTTTGTCTCTGAAATCTTTCTTTCCATTCAGGTATATTTAAACTCAATGTCCCTCAGAGTCCAATTTACCTAAATGACCTCTGTCCGCACGCATATGTATTCTTTCACTTTATAATATTTACCACGATTTGAGATTATTTGTTTATATATGTATTATCTATCTTATCCTGTTAGAAGTTTAGAAGGCAAATGTCTTGTGCCTTTTGTGCCTGACATCAGTTAAATTAAATCAAATCAAACCAGATGAACAAGTAAGAAAAATCCACACTGTCAGTGTACAAAAACCCTAAATCTCAACATAGACTTCCCTTTAAGCAACATTCATTCTATAAAGAGAAAGTGGAGTAATTTTTTTCCATGGGAATTTTTGAAGTGATAATAACCTGCCTGAAATGATTAAGGGCTCTTCAACTTAGGAGCAAAAGGCTGATTCTTCCGGCCATGTGGGGGGCCATCTATTTATAACTATACTAGCAAATTATTTTTCTTTACCTTCTGTGACCCCTATCTTAGATCTCCTGGGTTTCTAAAAGTTAAAAGGACTTAGGCATTTTTTTCAAGTATCTGTTCTGATGAATTACCTGGTGCATCTCATTAATGCCCATGATTTTAGTTGGCAACAGTTTTGGTGAAATTAATTAAATTAGTGTCAGGCTCAGACTGATCACCCAATTGGTTTCATATTTTTCATGGTGAGATGTAGCAAGAAAATAATTTAAGTGAACTAAAATAAATCTTTAAATCTTTCCAATAATTTCCAAGGATTAGGGAACATATAGAATTATGTCTTTAAACCAATGAAAGCTATGAAATGCTGTCAGCTCTTAGCTATTCTGACTTCCCAATATGAAATCTGTAGGCATTTGGAAATGTTTGAGAGAATTTTTACTTTTACCCTACTTTTCAAAAAGTCAATAGGAAACAAAACATTTTTTTTTTTACATATCAAATTTGCTAAACAGTATTGTCAAAGAAATAGAATAGAGAGCAAGGAATTAGGGCCTGTTCATTCTGAGAAAGGGAGATCCAGTTCGAAAAGACAAAAGGTTAGAATAGATCAGTGTGCAATGGACACAGGTATAGTGAGATAAAGGAATAAAGTTGGGGGTTCTGTGGCACAGCAAGGCAATTGTAGTTCACAATAATTTATATTCAAAACATCTAAAAGAGAGGGTTGTAAATATTCTCACTGTAAAGAAATGATAAATATTTGAGACTATATATCTGCTAATTACCCTGATTTAATTATTCCAAAATATTTACATGTATCAAAATATCACTTTGTACCCTAATAATATATACAATTATTATTTCTCAATTAAAATAAAATAAATAATAATGGACCAACGGGACATATGTTTTAATTTTATGGACACATTCCATATGCCATTCAAGCTGTCTCCCTCAGTGAATGAAGGGCATGATAAATTCATAACATTTACTGCACAAAGCCGCCTCTACCATTATACCTTCATGGTGTATACTTTTTCTCCAATTACACAGAGAGTGAAGAATCATATTAATACAAATTATTTCAAATGATAAAAATGAGAGTTTTTTCTAGGTAATAGATCACTCTTCCAATAGTTACCTTATCTGAACATATTCTTAGTACCATTCCAATACTTCATAATTACTATGTTCAGAGATTAAGTGGTTATTAATAGAATTGTATACTTGGTTGCTATAAGTATCTTTTCAGCCTTGAAATCATTATTTCCTTCATTTTAAAGAATTTTTTATCCTCATGCTCAGACCTGCATATTTTAGTTACCAATTCTTCTTCTCTAAAGAGTTAATCTTTGAAAAGTAAAAACTTTGAAGCTTGGGGTTCACATCTAATATTTTTTCTCTTTCAAAGAATCAGAGACAGTCTTAACATGCTGCATTAGTCAGGTTTCTATTGCTGTGACAAAATACCTGAGAAAATGAACTTAAAGAAAGAAAGATTTATTTTGGTTCACAGTTTCAGAGTCTTAAGTCCATAATCACTTGTCCCCTTCACTTTTAAGTCTTTAGCAAGGCTGAACTTCATGGCAGGGAGCATGGGTTAGAGCAGAGGTACTTAGCTCAAAAGGCTGAGAAAGGGAGAAAAAGAGAAGGGAATAGGAACCATATATTCCCTTCAAGCACATGCCCCCAGACCTGTACATGTTTGAAGTAGGCCCGCTTCCTAAAGTTTCCACCGTCTTGCAATAAATTCACCAGCTGGGGGCCAAGCCTTCAACACACAAACCTTGTTGGGATATCAGATACAAACTATAACTATAACACATACCATCCAGAAATGTACATTTTATTTTACTTATTTTTATTAAGAAGTTGAGTTGTTGTAAATCATAAATGCATATAAAGTAATAATATGATATGTATTTGATTCAATCCAGAGACACCTCCACATCACCCACACCCCAGTCCCTTCATTCTTCTATATTTTCCCACTATAACAATTAGAAATGTCCACATATGTGTATATACATACATATATATATGATTATTAATATTCTGGAATAAAATGATTGCATAGGTAATATTTGCCTACTTAGGGGGCAGGAGTAAAGAGTTGTTACCTTTTATTAAGAGACAGGGAGACAGAGAGAGGGAATCAACTTTATTTAGTTTTTCATGTGGCTTTCATTGCTCTGACACTTTGTTGTGTACATGGTGCTGGGGTATGAATGTGTCTTTGTGCATTCCAGGAAAGTACCATAACTGCTGAGCCACTGTTCCAGCCCTATAATTTTCTTTCTTTGATGTGCCTTTGTTAGGTTTTGGTAGCAGGGTTATAGTTGCCTCATGAAAGTGTTTGGGAGAATTCCCTCCTTTCCAGTTTCTTGAAATACCTTAATAAGGTGAGGTGTTAGCTCTTCCTCACAGATGTGGTAAAATGCAGTGGGGAATCATTTCAGGTCCTAGGCTTTTAATATCATCCTATGTTAATTTGGGGGTGTTGTATATGTCTAGAAATTTTTCCATGTCTTCTAGATTATCTAATTTAAAGGATTATAGTTTTTCAAAGTATGTTCTGATAATCTGTTGGATTTCCATTAGGTCAGTGTTAATTGCTCCCTTTTTGTGGGTGATTTTGTTGATTTGCTTCTTTTTCTTCCTTCTTTTAGCAAGATTGCATAGGGATCTATTAATTTTATTGAGTAATTCTGAACACCAACTCTTTGTTTCATTCTTTTTATTCTCTTTTTTTTCTCAATTTCATTGATTTCAGGTCGGATCTTGATTATTTCATACCTTCTGCTGGGTTTGGGGTTAGATTGTTCTTCCTTTTATACAGATTTGAGGTGGAACATAAGATTGTTTATTTGTGCTCTCTCCTGTTTTTTAAAGTAGGCACTCACTGCTATGAATTTTCCCTCATGTATTCTGTGGCTTGCTCAACTTCCTCTGTTGAGAAGTTTCTATTTAGCTTTTTGGCCCATTTAATGATTGGATTGTTTGCATTTTGCATATTAAGTTTGTTCAGTAGTTTGTAAATTTTGGATATTAGTCCCCCATTGGAGGAAACACAGGCTATGATTATCTCCCATTCTGTAGGTTGTCTCTTGACAATTTTGACCAACTACTTGACTGTGCAGAAGATTTTTGGCATCCCACTCATTGATTTTTTTAATTTTAATTCTTTCACTTTAGGAGTGAGACAATGATATTGCAGCATTTGAAAGTAAATGGAAGGCTATGAAAGAAATCATGCTGAACCAAGTCATCAAATCCCAGAAAGTCAAGGGTGGAATATTTTCACTGATTTGTGGAGGCTGGAGCTAAATCCAATCTTGGGTGAAAGGTGGTCAGGCTCACATATTGGACCCATCGGGGCATGGCAACACATAATCTTGGACAACCATAGATATGTAGGGGAATATGTGGGGGAAGGGAGAGGGAGGTGGAATTGGATAGGGTCTAGGGAGACACTCAAAATGTAGCATACTCTTTACTCCCCTCTGCCCAAGAATCCAATAATACTTGTGCAAACATTTAATTCTGGAAACTTCACAATCTATTTCTATTGCTTGTCAGGGCAAAATGTAGAAGAGTTAAAAGACAAAGGTGGATGATGTGGAGGTAATTCTGGTTTAAGAACGTATGCCTAACACATGATGCTTTATATGCATTTATGATTGTATAATAACTCAACTCCTTAATAAAAAATTTTTAAAAAGAATGCTTAAAAGCTGTCCTAGAGTTTTTAATGCCTTGTGTCTTCATTCTCATTTGCTTCCAGGAATTGTTTAATTTCTACTCTTATGTCTTCTTAGATCCAACCTTCATTTAATAGGGTATTATTCAATCTCCATGTATATGTATATTTTCTGTTATAATTGAATCATGGCTTATGGTCTGATAGGATACATGGAGTAACTTCTACTTTTTTGTATTTGCTGAAAATTTGTTTGTGAACTAGAATGTGTTCTGTTTTGGAGAAGGATCCATGTGCTGCTGAGAGAAGGTATACTCAGCCAATTTGGGGTGGAATAGTCTATAAGTAGATGTATGTTAAATCCATTTAATTTATGGAGTGGTTTAGGATGGAGGTTTTTTTTTTCTTTGATGATCTTTCTATTTAGTAATAGAGAAGTATTAAAATCTCATAGTATTATCACATTGGCATTGGGGTCCATAAGCAGCTTTATGTCCTGGAGTATTTTTTCCACGTACTTGGGACCTTTGGTATTTGGATCATAGAGAATTACTAAGTTTATATATCCCTGATGTATTGTTCCCTTTACTATGATGTAGTAGCCTTCTTTAACTTTTCTTACTAGTTTATGTTTGAAATCTACTTTGTTGGATGTAAGGATTGCAAAACAAGCTTGCTTTATTAGGCCATAAGCCTGGTAGATTTTCTCCCATCCTTTCACCCTTAGTCTCTGCATATCTCTGGCTGTAAGATAGGTCTCCTATAAGCAGTTTTTGTTTTTTGATCCAATCTGTAAGTCTATGTCTTTTAGTTGGTGTGTTTAGACCATTCACAGTCAGAGTTAAGATGGATATTTGGTTGTGGTTCATAGTCATCGTGTTTTATTAGTGATTTCTGTGCAGTCTTGGTTGTCTTTTGATAGTGTGCACTTTCATTAAATTTCATCTGTTTGAGGGTTTTGAGGATTGTTTGCTTCTTCTTCCACCTGTAGTTTATTGTTAAGGATTCTTTGTAATGCTAGTTTTCAGTAAATGAATGTTGCAAGTTTGTTCTTCTTGTGAAATGTTCTTATTTCCCCTTTGAATTTGAGCTGAGTTTTACTGGGTATATTATTCTTAGCTGAAGGCTGTAGTCATTCAGAGATTGAAATATCTCCATGCATGATCTTCTTGTTTCTAAGTTCTGAGCTAAATAGTCAGACATAATTCTTATTGGTTTGCCTCTGAATGTGATTTGGCGTTTCTCTCACACAACTTTTAAATTTCTTTCTTTTATTTCCCTGTTATACATTTTTTCTTGTTTTTTATTTTT
>PVKS010049078.1:0-12134 GCA_004027875.1 Aplodontia rufa | reverse complement strand
GGCATGCGCAAGTACACAGGTTCAAACCCCAGCACCACATACAAAACTAAATGTCAGAGCAACAAAAGCCACATGAAAAACTAAATAAAATTGATTCTCTCTGTCCCTCTCTCCCTCACTGTCCCTCTCTCTTAAAAAAAATAGTTTGGACAATAGAGCTGGGGACGCAGGGCCCTAAAAACAGGAGACTGCTCTATAGGCAGCAAGTGGATTCTGGGCCATGGGAAGGGTGTCCTGGACCCATTGTGTCTTGCAGAACAGGTCTGGGTGTGAGCAAGATCTTTGGAGGCAGGTCCTCTGTGGTGGGGATGGACACTGGAGAGAGACACAGCGACCCCTCCTGTCCCGCTTCCTTGACTCCACCAGGTGCTGGCTCCTGAAGGGAGACCGAGAGCTTGTCTAGCAGGGGCAGTCCGAGGGGTGACCTGAGTGCTGAGGAAGGCACCTGGCGTGGATCAGCCAAGCTGGGCCCAGCCAGCCCCTCCTCCTTGGAGAGGTGAGCTGGGGACGCATCAAGCACCTGTCATATGTGACTCCCAGGGGCTGCTCCATCTGCATGGTGTCCTCATCCTTTGCCTTATTAGACAAAAGTGGTGTGCTAGTGTGGCTGGGGCCAGGAAGCTCCAGTCCTGAGCAGGTGACTTCTTGGAGAAGCTCCTTCTACTCTCTGGAGCTTGGAGACTGTACTGTGCAGGGTAGGAGTCAATTCTGAGATGAGCCTTGTGGTCCCTTCTGTCCCTCAAATTTATGCCCACACATTTTTCCTATTTTCCTGAGGACTGCTTTGGGTCCAGCCTCTTGCTGAGATGAGCCCCTGACCTCAGGATGCTCGCAGTCCACAAGGGAACATGCAAGCAAAGTGGCCACCACTGACCAGCCCTGCGAGGTCAAGCACATTAGTGACATCTGCCTAGGTCCCAGTGTCCTCCTCTGTAAAGTGGTGAGAGAGTACTTTCCGAAGCTTTTTACGGACTCGCTGAATCACAGCGGCCCAAGCACACAAAACAGCATGTAGCAAAACTTGCGCCTTGAGGACAGTCTTCGTCCTGAGCGCCCGGCCCTGTGCTTGGCTGGCGGAATGAACACAGTGAGGGAAGACTCCCTTCCTGTCACTGTCAGGAGCCCTGTGAGATTTGTGCAAGCCCACGTGGCCCGCAGACAGTTCTTGCAGGCTGCTATCAAGTCACCGCCAGCACCTGGCCCTGTGAGTCTCTGCACTGTGTACTGGAGCCTTTGATATACAGGGGATGTTTGCCAAGGGAGAAAAATGTTATTGGACATTTTTTTGTGGTTGTAAAGATTACTTCTTGATGAAAACACACACAAAGAAAGACTTACAAGCTGCCCTTAAGGTAGGCAAATGAATGATGTGTGTTTACATCATCCCCGCCGTAGCTCAGGGCTGTCAGCTCGGTGGACTCCTCGCTGGGGCTGGAGCAGGAGTCAGGGAGCAGTCGCATGGCCAGATGCCTGATCAGAGGGCCGCGCCCCTGAAACCACAGCGCCACGTGACTGTGATTCACACCTCGACTCTCCTTGTCCTCTCCGCTGGTCTGTTTATTCTACCAAAGACCCGGCTTCTTTCTTGAGGACTTTCCTTCCCAAACTAGAGGGCCATTGTCCTGAGCCCTCTGCCTGGGGTGCCCAGCCCTGCATGGGCATCATGGGAGCTCAGGCCCTGAGTCCTGGAGGCAAGGGTGCATAGCTGTCCCTCTACCCCTGCTACCTCCAGTGCAGATCCTTGCCCATGACAAGGGGACAGGGAAGCTGCAGGAAGAGGAGAATCCCCTAGCAGCAGTATGTGCTTGACTTTGTCACCCTGCTTGTCCAGCTGCTCCCCCACTGATGTGTGAGCCCCTGGGGCAGGACCCTGGAGTGTGTCAACCCAGGAGCCCGGGGCCTGCAGAGCTGGGCAGTTTGAGGGGTGAGGGATACCTGGATGAAGGTGTGAGTGATGACCCTCCTCCAGGCAGTCTTAGACACACTGCCTTGCAGGAAGCCCCTTTAGCCTCTCTTCTCTCCACCAGCTGCACAGCCTCCTCCTCCTTCCCTTCCTGCTGCAGGACATCTTGGGGCTACTCCAAGGTGCCTAGCAATAGGCCAGCACATCCTTAGGCAGATAGTGTGGGCAGAGTGGCTTCAAGCAGGGCTGGATTCTGGCTGGGCTGTGCCTGAAATCTGGTTGAAGAGAGGGTTAGGGGCAGATGGGGTTTGGGTTGGGAGCTGAGACTTGGTGTCTGAGGCCAACTTTGACTTACAGCTGTGCAACCTTGGATGGATGGCTTACCCTCTCTGGACCTCAGCTTTCTCCGATTCTGTGATGGAGAAGCCCACATGGAGACTCTTAGCCTTTTGGCCTTGGGGCTCCTGCTTCTCCAGGTCTTTAGCAGCCCTTATGTAGCTCATATTGTGTGTGTCAGTTTTATTTAGTTTTTCACGTGGCTTTCATTGCTCAGGCACTTCATTGTGTACTTATTATGTGTGTCCATTTCTTACTGCTGTAACAAGTCTTTACAAACTTTGTGGCTTAGGACAATAATAATGTATCATCTTATGGCCTGGAGGTCAGAAGTCCTAACTCAGTCTCACTGGACTAAGGTCAAGGTGTGGCAGGGCTGGTTCCTTGTGGAAGCTCTGGGGCAGAGTCTGGTCCTTCCCTTTTTCAGTTTTAGTGGCTGCCTGCATTCCTTGGCCTGTGTCCCCTTTCCCACTTCACTCCAACCTCCTGCTTCCGTGGCTACATCTCCCTGTAATCCATCATGGCTTAATCACATCTGCGAGGCCTCTTTTCCCACGTAAGGCAATGTATTCACAGGCCTGCGACACCGTTGGGTGGAGGGTACCGTGAAGTCCCCAGGCTGTCAATCAAATGACTGTACTGCTGTGGACTCATGGTCCTGCCACAATGCCGCTGTGCACTGTGAGGTCTAATGGGGTCCTGGCCTAGCCTGGGGACAGTGAGGGCTGGGCCACATTCCCCCTGTCCCTCTCATTCCATTATGCTCTCCTCCCCACTTCTCAAGCTCTATCAGTTCCTGTTCCCCCATCTACTGTCCAGAAGTCCCCAGGGAGTCCCTACCTGTGGCCACTCACGATCTGTGTCCCCAGCGCTGTCCCTGACTGGGGCAACCTTCAGGGATGCCAAACATTGGAGTGGCTGTTGGGAACTTTAACAGTGCTCTCCTGCCCTAAGCAGTGGCCTTGGAAGGCCTGGCCTCCCTCAGAAGTGTCAGTGAGGGACATGTCAGTATTATAAAAACTTATCTCCTGGGCTGCAAGAGGTGCCAGGCTGTGGTTCCATCAGGTGGCTGGCTCCCTCTCAACCACCCAAATCCTGTGCTCTTGGGAAGTATTCCAGGAAGAGAGCTCGTCATCACCCTTCTAGGACACCCAGGGTGGAGGAGGAGCCACCTGGCAAGGCTGGTCAGGTGGCACTCTGGCTCCGGGGGATACTCTCCCTCCCCTACCTCTCCAACTAGATATCCTGCAGAAGGCACTTGGACGGCCCCTGCTTGGCCTTCCAAAGTTTCCGGCAGGGGCGAAGGAGACCTCAGTCTCCTCGCAGTGGGGTTGCACCAGGACAACGGTGGGTCCCTCTGTGTTTCACAAGGATGTGACCCCTGGAGCTGCTCAGAAGTTGGTAGCTCTGCTCTGAGGCCATAACTGATGCTGGAAGGACACTGGGCTGTGTCTGACTTCACACAAAAGAGGACGCAATGGGGACGGGGAGGAAAGTGGGAACCAGGCGCAGCTATTCCTCAGGCCCTGCAGATCCTCTGGCCTGTGAGCAGCATGGGGTCTGGGCTGGCTGCCACCTCATCCTGAGGCTGAAGAAGATGCCCACTCCAGCTCACCTACACCGCAGGCCACTCCTGCAGACCCCAGGGACTCTGGAGGTCACTCCAATGTGGCCCAGTGGGGCCTCCAGGGAGGACAGAGGCCCGCATTCCTCCACCAGTGTTAATCACGAGGCCTGCTCTTCTCCCTGAAGGTGTCCTTGGCTGTGCCAGAAACCTTGAAGGAGGTCCTCTTAACTGCCAGCGACTTCCGAACCGTCCCTACAGACACCACGAGGGCAGCCATTAATGATAAAGATGATGGTTCTGATAATGATCGTGGCCCTTGGTCTCGGAGCGTTTAAGCTGTGCCAGGCACCATGCTAAGCGCTTGTCAGGCTTTCTCCCAATTAATCCTCCCAGCAGCCTGATTGCTATCAGCCGAATTTTACTGTCGAGGAAACTGAGGCTGCGGGTGTTGATGATGCAGCGGGGGAGGCAGCGTGGGCTGTGGTGAATGGAGTGCGCGTTCCAGAATTAAACAGATCTGTGTGACAATCCATTTAAGGGACCCAAGACGTCTCAAAGCTGCTGTGAGTCTCAGCTGGAGAGAGCAAATGCACGCACAGGGGCTCATGGGTCCCTGCTCACACTTAGACTCAGGTGGCCATGTAGGCTGGGGAGGTAACCAGAGAAAGCCACCGCCCTGCACAGAAGGCTAAGGCTCCAGGCCAGCGGGCAGGGCTGTTCCGTCAGGTGGGAGGGGAGTTGTAGAATGCCTGCGGCTTGAACCCAGCACCAAGCTCAGTCTCAGGTGCCAGGTGCCCTCACCTTGTGATTCTGCACAGGTGCCCTCCCTTTATGGGAGTGGAGACCATGACAAGATCTGGAATGATGAGGGGATGACGGCTGCAGGATGGAACTCTGCGGGAGGGAGTGGTGGCCTCACACAGGAGGGAGGGACCGGAGGTTCTTGGTCCCACCTCCACAAGCAGACATCCATTCGCGTAGAGGTCTTGGTATTGAGAGCAGTTGTCCTTCCTGACGTTAGCATCTTAAACACACCCGCTCACCCACGCACGCCTCTGCCTTCCTTCGGCTAAGGAAGTGGTTGAGGCTCTGGCTTTGGAGTCACATGGACCTAGCTTTGAATTTCTGTCTTATCATTCATTCTTCATGTGACTTCACAAAAATCACGTACCTCTGAAAACCTCATCATGTGTAAAATGGAAATAAAAATACCTAAATTAACAGGGTTACGAGAGGATCAGAAGAAGTGGTGTTATAAATCAGCACAGTGTCTGACATCAATAGGTTCTCAATAATGCCAAGTCTCTATCATCTATTTCTGTATCTTCTGTTTATAGCTATATAGTAGAAATACAGTGTAAACCTCAAACATGAGACTTACGTGTAATTTTAAACTCTAGTAACCACATTAAAACAGTAAAAAGAAACAGGTAAACTAAAATCTAATAATATCTAATAATACAATTTATTAAATACAATATATCCACTTTTTTCTTTTCTTTCTTTTTTTTTTTTTTTTGGTACCAGGAATTAAACCCAGGGGCCCTTAACCACTGAACCACATCCGCATCTCAGCCTGCTGAGCTGCTGGGATTACAGGTGTGCGCCACCACACCCAGCCCAAAATATTGTTCATTAAACATGCAATCAAGGCAAGCTATGTTAGTGAGGTGGTCTGCAGTCTTCCTGCCTGTCTGTATCCTTCCTTCCTGCCTGGTATCTCTGCTAAGTCCTTGAGATTGGTGCATGTCACACAGCACGTCTCAGCTGGGCCAGTCGCCGCTCCGTGAACACCCCAGGACACGGGCTGTTCTGCTCTTCTGTTTCTGTGCTCTTTCTCCTATGATCTTACTGACTCTCACAGTTTCACTGATCACGTCTAAGGGAAAAACGCTGGGAGTGATTTATAAGACAGATTCCAAGAGCCAGAGAGCACACAAGGTGTGCGTGGAACATGTGACCAGGAAGGGTGAGAGGTGAGCAAAAGACCCCCAAAAACAAAACAAAAAAGAACATCAGATTGGCCAAGTTCCAGAAGAGCAGGTGAATTTGCTTTCTATCATTAGTAAATGATCACAATGACAGATAATCACGACTACAAAATTATCACCCACTTAATTTGAAAGAGCATACGGGGCCAGAGTCAGGAGTCGCTGCCTAGGGGCTCACAAGGCTGCAGTAGAGCTTTGGCTGAGCGACATTCTCATATGGAAAAGGCGTCCATTTCCAAGTTCATTCAGGTTGTAGGCTGCTGGGTGTCAGCTGGAATGACCCTCAGGTTCTAGAGGCAGCCCAGGGTGGCAGGTGAACTTCTCCACGCTGCCACTTCCTTCTTCAAGTTTGCAAAGAGAGCCTATCTCTGGTCTGCTGAGACAGGGTCTTAAATAAGGTGACATAATCATGGGGATGACAGCCCAACACCTCTGCCATATTCTCTTGGTTGGAAGCGGATCGCAGGATCCACGCACACTGATAGGATAGGATTACGCAAAGGCGTGAGCACTGGAAGTAGAAAATCACTGGGCTTACCTTGGGTGGGGTCATCTGATGAACAGCGGAGTTGGGGGCTTAAGATTCCCCCTGCTTCCCGTATGAGCTCTAAGACAAGGAAAGAAGAGCTGCAAGGATAACTTAGCAAGCAGACGGCAGAGAAGAGACGTTGTTTTCTACTCAAGCTCCCCAAAGTGTAGGACCTGGATAGGGCTGGATGGAGAACGTGTGGGGCTTTCCATTTCCCTGGCACAAAGAACACAGCCAGTCCCATGGGGCAAGGCCGGCCAGATTCACCCACCTGCAAAAGATGGCCCACCAGGGGAGGATGGTGAGCTTTCCCCCAGAAGCCAGGTTCAATCAGCGGAACCCAAGAGGCAGGTGCTTATCACCTGCCCCTCGTAACACACCCGCCCCTAGGACCCGGGACACCAGGCTCCCAGTAATTTGTCACATGCTCCTCTTTTCTTGAGGAGGGATAAATATGGATGGAGGAGAGGAGAGAGAGAGAGATGGTAGAAATATTCTCTCCTCCATGGAAGGGAGATAAGTAGCCGCCTCAACCCACAGAGGAAGAATTTACAATTCTGTTGGAGCAGGAAGAAGTGCAAGGCCCCCGCTAGGTTGTAAATAACCCTCCTAGTGCTGTGTGCTAGATTGATAGGCTCCTGAAGACTTCCAACCTGCTCACCTGCCAGGTCTTCAGCCAGCAGCTGCCAGGGCAGGGGTGTAGAAGTGAGAAGGCTGAAGCTCTGAGCTGTCCGGTGACTTTGCTGGTAAGGGGGATGGCTGAGCCTTGAATCCAAGTCTCTCAGGTGCCCGCACCATCTCCTTCCTCTTTCTATCATGCTGGCCACAGGATGAAGAGCGAACACAGCAGCTAAACCTCTCTCACTTACCTCTGCTCTTTTGTATGTCTACCTTGGGGGAAGTTTAGCAAAGATGGTGAATGAGATGCTGGAGAGCATCTAGGGGCCAGGTCTGCATAGGCACACTCAGAGCACGTCCCATAAGATCTGCCTTCGTTCCAGGGGATCGTTTGCAGGGGTTGGAAAAATAACAGATGCGGGTGGTTCCCGTACCTTGGCATCTAAGATGCTCCAACAGCAGGGGCTCCCATCTGTGGTTTCTGACCTCACAGAAAACTGTCCAAGAAAAATATGGCATCCTTCTGAGTTTCTGTGACCCGGAGAGGATGAAGCCCTCCCAACCAGCCCTCCTTCTTCAGCTCCGGCTTTGTGCTGCTCCGTGTTAGTTTTTCTTCCCAGACCAGAAGTCTGGAAGTGCAACAGAGGAGTGGATGAATGTGTAGCTTGGGGTCATTTCAGAGAACCGTTGCCCCAACAGAGGTACTGGCGTTGGAGCACTGCAAACCAATTGGCCTGATCTCCTGGTGGTCATTTCTTCCCATTGCCGAGGCCTAACTTCCTGGTGAGCACCTAGATGGTCACAAGGGGTTAATGCATTTTCCTGGAGATACCTCTAGAACATCATGAAGAGGGACTTTTTTGGACCTGTGGCTCATATTTGACCCAGAAAATCAAGAGAAGATAAAGTGAGAAAGAAGTCAGTGTGTAGAGCTATCTAGGTAGGGGCTGATGCTCTTGAACCTGAGTTCACCCTTGGGTGCAAGTGTGCTGGGCGAGTACATTACATGCATGTTCTACTAGGACACGCCTTTGTCTACCTGTGTGTCGAGCTTGCAATTCCAGCAGGGCACATATCCTAAGAACTTGACGCTCCAGTCCTCAAACATCTTTCTAGAATGTTCCCCCTATTACTTGAGGAGAAATGTTTTAGTAATCTCTTCAGACCTTTAATGAATGATTCCTTAAGCATAAGACCAAAGCCAGGGCTGGAGCAGTGGCTCAGCGGTTAGGGTGCTTGCCTGGCATTGTGAGGACGCAGGTTCAAACCCCAGCACCATGCACACAATAAAGTGTCAGAGCAATAAAACCAGATGAAAAACCAAATAAAATTGATTCTTTCTTTCTCTCTCACTCTCCCTCTCTCTTAAAAAAAAAGCCATTTATAAAATATTAAAATCAATTCTCCACTAAAACAAACTCCCGTCTACATTGCCTCCCATCGCTTTGACTAACATTTTCAGGGAACTTAAGGGAAGCTGCAAAGCCTAATTATGATCGTGATGGATTAAAAGGCCACACCCCCATTAACTTCTCCAGTGGCAGCAGAGAACGCTTTGCAAAATGTTCGAACCTTTCCTTGCGCTTAAAGGTCAGCCCAGCAGCCACAGGGCCACCTCTCCCACCTGGCGCCTTATGGAAACGTTTCCGCGGCTCCTAGCTGTACCCCAGGCGCTGCTCCTCAGAGTCCTGGGTGTCCTGGGCATATTCTCATGATGCTATCAGCCACCTTTTTAGCTGTCACCGAAGTGTTCGTTCCACTCAACGAGCAGTTCTTGCCCTGGCTGAAGCACTTGCTGAAATGATTTCATGAATCCTCACTTCCTTGTTTTCAAACGCTGGCAAATCAGGGCCACGCCACATCCAACATGCTCTCCTTAGCGCACCCCGCTTCCGTTTTCAAGCTGAAAGCTGTTACTCTCTTAGACGCCTTCACTTACTCCTCACTTCCAGTACTACCCCGGGCAGTTGGCTCTATTTTGGGAAATGATTTTTTCCCAATAAAATGAAAGATTTTCATCACTTTACAGGGTTGTCTCATAAGCCCAAGAACAAAACTCCCAAGAACTGGACACGCAGGGGGTCAGCCAGGTTTCCCCGTTTGCCAGAGCCTCCCCACTGCCCCACTCCTGCCTCTTCCATGGGAGACTCAAGTTGAAGTCTCAGCATAGCTGAGAATTGTGACCTGGACCAAAGCCTCACTTTGTATAGACTGGGCCTTCGAGGATTCGCAGTCATCAGGGCTGAAAATGTCCCCGGCTGCTGCTAGATATGGGCAGATGGGGCCAAGGTGGCTGAGGATCTGCATGGGGCTTTGCTGCTGCTGGGCTGCCCAGAAGCAGGGGATCTGTACCACACGCTGGACGTCAGGGTTCAGGGAGCTCCTGAGAAGTTCAGGGAGCCGCACAGGTTTCTGTTCTGTCAGGTTCAGACCTGACACCGTGTCCTCCTGGAAGTCACCTCTGGCCTCCCCACGTGCTTCCCAGAGCGGGGGAGCTGCCTCCACTAAGTCCGTGCTGCTGCCTGTCCGGCGTGGCCCTTGACTTGCCCCAGTGCGCTGTGCTTTCCCGCTGACGTCCAGTGTGCATCTCCCTGAGGCAGGGACTGCCCTTCCCGTCTGCCTCGTTTGTTCCTTTGCATTGGTTCCTGGAGAGGATGCCCCTTATACATAGCTATCAGCATTCAGGGCCACTTCACAGGCACATAGCTGTGCAGTCACGCAGTGCACCAAGGGCCCCACGCCTGGTTTTATGCCCTCCTGCTGCCATCTTGAAATTCATAACCATTTTTGTTTTTAAACAAGGGCCTTTCTTTTCATTCAGCACTGGATCCTGCAAATTAGGGGGCCCTTTCTGTCTACATTTAATAAACTCAGGAGGGATGTTGGGACCACATGTCTAAAGTCAGCATAGATGAGAATCCCAAGGGTAAGGGCCACAGATACAGGGGACTTTCTGAGAGCACCCAGCAGAGGCTTAGACACAAGGGTGTCCTTTACCATCACTCTTACCCTTTGGATTTGGCTGGTGCCAGTTAAAAATAAGCAGAGGGTCACCCACACCCAGGAGGATCCTGCAGCAGGAACCTTGGACCTGTTTCTGAAGGTTGTGTATTTACGATGCTGAAACAGTGTGCATTGTTTCTCTGGCATAATTTCAGAGCCAGACAGGGATAAAGCCAGAAGTGACAGGCTCTGGTGACACCTCACATATCAGTGAGGACATAGCACCAGGAGCCCAAGCTCTTCATCTAGGCCTCATCCCAAGAGGCCACCTGTGGGAGGCAGGAAGAGGCCAAGGGGAGATGGAAATGAACTCCGTGTCCCTCCCGGCTGACTCCAATCCAGCACAGTGAACTTCCACCGAGGTGGGGAGCTTGCTGAACAAGGGCGGCCGAGAGGGGCAGAGTTGGTGCAGGTGCCTGGCCAAGTGAGCCTCTGCCTCTCTACCTTGCAGGAGTACAGAAAGAATGACAGTGGACGTTCCCTGAGTGCTTTTCATGTGCCCCTCGTCTGGGAGCAAAATGTTTAAGGTACCATTCCAGTGGATGCTCCACAGTCCTATGAAGAAAGCGTTATGAAAGTCTGCATTTTAGAAATGAGGAAATGGAGCCCAAGGAGAGCCAGGGCCTTGTGCTGGGCTTGGGTTGGATCCCCAGTACCCCAAAAAACCAGAGAGGGAATGAGAACCAAAGGCTCGTCTGCAGTCTCTGTGCTGGTTAAAGGCAGAGCAAGAACGTAAACCCAGACAGTCCGAGAGGAGAGGGCCCTGCCTCTGCGGCCCTGGAGGAGGGACGTTCATATGAAGGGGGTGGGTCGGGCTTCCACTCTCCTGGATAGGCCAGAAGGAGAGGGCACTGGGGCATGGGCGTCCTCTTCCTCAGGAATAAAAGCAGAAGCAGATGACTTGAGTCCTGGAGTTTTATACAAGGGTGTCAGGAACCTGGAATGTGAGAATCTCAAGGGTTCTGGGGACCTCTGCCATTGCCCCACTCCATGTCCTTACCTTTTCATCTATCAATCGTCTCCAAGAAGCCCAACATGTGCCACGAACTGTCAGAAATCCCCATCCTCACTGACCCTCACTCCCAGATGTGAATGCCACCACCAACCACCTTGCGGGGGGTGGAAATAAAACTTTTCAACATTTCTTAATAATTTAAGCATACATCTACTCTACGACCCAGCCATTCCAGTTCCAGTTGTTACCCCAAGAAAAATAAACACATATGTCCACCCAAAGACCTGCTCCCAAGAGCTTGCAGCATCTTTATTTATAAGAACTCTAAGCTGCACATGATACAGATGCCCATCAACAGCCGAATGAAGAGCGGGATGCGAAAGGCCCACTCCACGATGAGCAAGAATGAATGACAGGCATGCATAGTGCAGCTGGGTCTCCAAAGAATTATCCTAAGAGGAAGGAGCCAGACATGAAAGGGGATATGCTGTAGGATTCCACTTTTGTAAAGTTCTGGAAATTGCAAACTAATTGAGAGAGGAGGAGAGCAGATTAGTGGCTGCTGGGGAGGGGAAGAGGGAGGGAGGTGCTGCGGGCACCCACAGGGAGACTCTCAGGGGTGAGGGAGACCTTGTTTACCCTGATCATGATGGTGGTTTAAGAGGGGTATACCTACCTTAAAATTCACTGGTGTGTGTCTTATGTTTGTGTGTTTTCTGGTACGTCCATTGTGATTCCAAACAGACTGTAAAAAAGTAACAACCAAAAATAATCTCCACGCGCAAACCTCATCCCAGACCAAATAAATAAATCATTAGGAGTAGAACCCAGACACGAATGCGTTGAAAACTCCCCAGAGAGGCAGAACTGCAGGTGTCGTGGGGAAATGGGTGCACTGAGAGATTGTAGCTGTTCACATTGGTGAGGGGCCCAACAGGGAGGAGGGTGACAAGTGCAGTTTCACTCCATAGACCACTGAGAGCCAGGGTGAGGAAGGAGGATTTGAGACTCTGAGCCTTTGGGCAGCAGGGTCCTGGCTCTTGGGCATGTGGCACCTGCCCTTCTTCTTCCCTTCCCTCGTCCATGCATCCTACAGATATGTACTGAGGGCCTGATAGGGGCAGACTCTGCTGTAAGCAGAATGAATGAAGCAAACAGAACCCCCTTCCCTCTTGGAGCTTACGTTATAGAGAATATAGGCAGAGTAACCGCATGTTTATATGTCCTATATG
>PVKS010049077.1:0-12135 GCA_004027875.1 Aplodontia rufa | reverse complement strand
AAAACAAAAACCATATAATCATCTCAATTGATGCAGAGAAGGCATTTGACAAAATTCAATACCACTTTATGCTCAAAACTTTGGAAAACATAGGGATCAAGGGAAGATACTTTAACTATGTCAGAACCATCTATGACAGACCCATAGCCAACATTATCCTTAATGGAGAAAATCTGAAAGCATTTCCACTGAAGTCAGGTACGAGACAAGGCTGTCCGCTATCCCCACTCTTGTTCAATATAGTCCTTGAAACCCTTGTCAGAGCTATCAGGCAAGACTAGTAAATCAAAGGTATTCGTATAGGAAAAGAGGAAGTTAAGTTATCTCTATTTGCAGATGACATGATTTTATACCTAGAAGATCCTATAACATCAGCCAGAAAAGTCCTAGAGCTCATAGGTGATTTTAGCAAAGTAACTGGCTACAAGATCAACTCCAGCAAATCACTAGCGTTTCTTTACACCAGCAACAAATCTGCAGAAGAAGAAATCAGGAAATCTCTCCCATTCACCATCACTTCCAAAAGAATGAAATACTTGGGCATTAACCTTACAAAGGATATTAAAGACCTATTCAAAGAAAACTATCAAACACTAAAAAAAGAAATTACAGAAGACCTGAGCAGATGGAAAAACATTCCATGCTCATGGTTAGGCAGAATCAATATAAGAAAGATGGCCATTCTACCTAAAGCCCTTTACAGATTCAAAGCAATCCCCATCAAGATACCTATGGCATTTTTCAGAGATATAGATAAAGCATTTCTCAAGTTCTTATGGAATAACAGGAGACCCAGACTAGCCAAAACATTACTCTATAGAAAGGAAGAAATAGGGGGTATCTCAACCCCTGACCTGAAATTATATTACAGAGCTGTAGTAGCAAAAACAGCATGGTATTGGTATCAAAACAGAACCAAAGACCAGTGGAACCTAATAGAAGATCCTGAGACAAACCTCCATATCCTTAAGTATTTTATATTTGATAAAGGGGGCAAAAGTATACTGTGGAAGAAGGATAGCTTGTTCAACAAATTGTATTGGACAAACTGAACAGCCATATGTACACAACTGAAGCTGGATCCTCATCTTTCGCCCTGCACAAAAATTAAATCAAAATGGATCAAAGACCTGGATATTAAGCCAACAACTTTAAACTTACTAGAAAAAGAAGTAGGGTCAACACTACAGCTTATGGAAGTCGGCAGCTACTTCCTAAACAAAACTCCTATGGCTCATGCTGTAAAATCAAGAATAAATGAATGGGATGCAATTAAACTAAAAAGTTTCTGCGCAGCTAAAGATCTAGTCAAGAGCATCAAGGGAGAACCTACAGAATGGGAGAAAACTTTTGCTGCTACACCTCGGACAGAGGGCTAATATCCAGGATGTACAGGGAACTAAAGAATCTAAAGTCCAAACTCACAAATAATTCAATCAATAAATGGGCTAAAGAACTCAAAAGGAACTTCTCTCCAGTGGAAGTCCAGAAAGCCCACAAATATTTGAGAAAATGCTCTACATCATTAGCCATAAGGGAAATGCAAATGAAAATTCAATGAGATACCACCTCACTCCTGTTAGAGTGGCAAAAATGAAGACTACAAATACTGACAGATGCTGGAGGGGCTGTGGGAAAAGAGGAACACTGTTACACTGCTGGTGGGACTGCAAACTGGTTCAGCCACTATGGAAAGCTGTATAGAGAATCCTCAAAAAATTAAGGATGGAACCACCATACGACCCAGCTATCCCACTCTTGGGAGTTTTCCCAAAAGAGTTAGAATCAGTGTATTATAGTGATGTGGCTTCCTCAATGTTTATAGCAGCTCAATTTACTATAGCTAGATTATGGAACCAACCCAGATGCCCCTCACTTGACGAGTGGATACAAAAACTTTGGTACATATATACTATGGAATACTACTCGGCCATTAGAGAGGATAATATTATGTCTTTTGAAATCAAATGGATGGAGATGGATAGAATTATGCTTAGTGAAGTCTCCCAGTCTCAGAGACTCAAGGGCCGAATGGTTTCTCTCATCTGTTGATGCTAGAATTTATGGGGAAGCAATAGGGCTGATGGCTAACCTAACAAACGTCAAATTGAATGACTTTCAGAGTAATAGGGGGATGGCTCTCTAGGATGCTTGGAGGTGTATGTAGGGGGAGGGGGGTGAGGGTATATGAAGAACTCATAGGAGTCTGGAGATTGGGAATATGGGGGAACCATCCCAGAAGCCGACGTCATTCCTCTACGAGATACCCAAATAACGCATGAGTCCTTCTGGGGGAATCTGCAACAGGTAAAACCCAAGGTGGTCATCCATCTTCTTTTTTTTTTTTTTTTTTTTAAGGAAGACTGTGAGAGAGAGAGAGACAGAGAGAATCAATTTTTATTGAGTTTTTCACATGGCTTTCATTGCTCTAACATTTAGCTGTGTACGTGGGTGCTGGGGTTTGAACCCGTGCACCTGCACATGCCGGGCAAGCGCCGCAACCATCGAGCCACCACACCAGGCCCCTGGTCATCCATCTTCTGGCATTACCCCTGGATAACAAAGTTTATATACATTGATTGCTACTGTTTTGATAATGTTTCCCCCTCAGCTGTATCTCTACATACTTCTAATAAAAAAAAAAAAAAAAAAAAAAAAGACATAGGTGGAACTCGGGTCTCATTTAGAGCCTTAATTTCTCTAATTACCAAAGTGGTTAAATTCCTAAACTTGTTGTTCCAAGGGCCCCTCATCATCTCACTTAGTTGGGATATAGATGTAGACAGATTGTGCATAGTATAGGAAACAGGTGTTACACAAATATCTTTGAACAGTGGGGAACAAGACATAAGTGAAATATCATACAACAATTCTAATTCTTGCATCAAGTTAGTTTTTTGGTTTAACAGCATTATGCCCGCTTGCAAATGTTCATTAATTTGCTATTGAGTACTTAGGGTAGTAGCAGTTTGCTCAGCCAATTTATTCACCACTGTCCCTGTGGCCACTGAATGGTGCATAGCCAGTCTCTCAACAGCAGCAGCTGCAGTTGCAGCCACAATGGCTGTCAGAACAGCCACTGTAAATCTGAAGTCCCTTCAGGTTCAATAGAGGTGAACGTTCTGGGCATTCACCTTTACTTCCACTGGAATAGGAATCATTGCGGGGTCGTGGATGAGGGAGGAGTCAGGAAATCCCTCCTAGCAAGAACAAGGCCCAGTATGAGTCCTTGTCATTTTGATGCACCTGTCCCATCAGAAGCAGAAAGCTGATGCACAAGGTGTTCCGGAACCCACCGGGGACCATCATTCTCCTGTGGAAAAACACAAACATTACCTCAACTCTAGATTAAGACCGGTTTGGGTCCATGTCATTGATTATCAATGGGATCCCTCCACATGACCTGTGCATAGGGTCGGCCACTAGGATGCCAATGGCGTTTGGCTGCGGTATTATTGTTAACATCCAAAGTTAAAAAATTAAGAATAAAGAGGATATGTTTAAGTAGGTCTCATGGGGCAGTATACTCCTCCTTTTTATTTTTAAGTAGATAATTTTTGTTGGTGAGATGTGCACGATCCATAATGTCTGGACCCTTTTTAAAATCTGTATTCTGATGTAATCCTTATGAAAATTTTAATGTTCCCAATCACTTTAAACCATTTGTAGTCTTTACATATAGAATTACACCTTTTAGAATTTTAGGTCTTAACAACCTTGTTTTCTCTTAGTAAAGACCCAGATCAAAGCAATCTTAAATTATCTTTTTAGTTTTCAATCTATAAAAGCACATTTAATAAACCCAAATGTATGTTACCTTATAGAACTTATAAGAACACACTTAATAAACCAAAGTGTCACCTTATAGAAACTAAATGAAGATAACTCGAATTTACTTAGCAGTTAATGTTTTAACATTCTGACTTTCCAAATTTATCAGATGTCTCTTCTAACAAACACATTAATGGAGATTAATTCCATTTATGTTAAATCTAATTTACTCTTTTTTGTTAACTTCGGTTATCCATGAAACCTCAGGATATTACACAAATATAAACCATCTTCTTCCATTGAAGAAAAAAATCCTAGAAGTACTGAATGAAACACTCTAAACTTTTATAGAACATTTTATTGGTTGACCACCTAGAAAACAAATATGTAAGCTAGTACTCTTAAATACATCTTTACTCTTATGTCTAAATGATTTAGATTGAGCCTCTTTTTAAATGCTTAAGTCACATGAATTAAAAGTCATTTGGATCCATTTTTTTTCCTTTTTAAAATCTAATTTATGAGCACTCATCTATAAGCCAATTTGGTACCATATTGAACACACATATAACATACATGTACACAAACACACAGGACAGGTGCACACACACACACACACACAAACCAACAGGAAGCAGATTTTAGAACCTTGCAATAATTGACCTTTTGAATAAAGACAACAGTAAAAATCATAATTTAAAAAAATTTTGTTAGGTAAGACTGATTGAAAAACATCTGTAGGTATATAAAATAGGTGAATTCACTGGTAAAATTGAGCTCAAGATCTAAAAAATGAAATGGCCATACTTATTTTAGTAAAGAGCATGAATAACATCTTTAGAATCAGAATTAGAGTTAGTCCAGGCATTGAAAGAATGAGAGCAGGCGAATTCCTCAGGAAGTTGTTTTTAAAGAATAAAGAAAACCTATATGGGATCTTTCCAACTTCCTTTTTGTGTCCAAATGAAGAGAAAACTCCTTAGGAATTATTGATTTTTGGTATTTTGGGGTCTATCCTACCAGCTTTCTAAACTAGAATCCCTATTACATTTTTTCCAAAGTACAAGAATGTAGGCCCCTTAAGCGTATCTAAAGGCTAGGAACTTGGAGCAGCTGACCTTTCTAGATCCTTTCTATCTCTCCTGATAGAATGTCAGCATGCAGGAAGAGGGTAAACATAGTCCCTTAGGCCTCACAGCCGCTTGAATTTAAAAGTAGCATTTCAAGCTCTTTTTTTCCCCCCTCTGGTCTCAAACTGGTTTAGGCATTAGCTCATGTAATTTGCATTATAAACGATGGCTAACTAGCTGGTGTCTCCTTTTCTTTTACAAAGGAGCTAAGCTGCAAAATGATAGAATGAGGTTTTTCTTGAGCATTTCTGGGTTATGCAGCCTAGTGGTGAACCTGGCATAACATGAGAGTGAAGCTCCTGTCTGAATTAGTGGATATCCTTTAAAAGTAAGAGAAGAGAGGGAAAAGGCAAACTTTTCCATATCTTCTGGGTGGAGGGGAATGGAAAATAAACAATCCTTAATGTCAATAATAATTAAGTGATGATCATTAGGGATTTCAACCTGCAACCTGTAATGCATGCCAGGCAAGCGCTGTGAGCGCTGCAACTTCTGAGCTCTAGCCCCCAGGCTCCCAGGGATACCATGTGGCTGGGTGGTTGCCCCCAGGGTTAGAGGCAGATATGGTATGCGGTGAGGGCAGGAGAGAAGGGGACCCACCTTTACCAGGCCATGGGGCCGAGCCAAAAGAAGAATATGCCCGAGGTGGGAAAGATCCCCAGATTGAACTTGAGCTTCCCTAAGGAATTGCTCAAATTGGTCCCACAAGTCCCCATCAAATAAGTTACTTTCAGGTAGCCAGGGGGCCACCCTAATAAGTGTGGCCCATGTGGCTTTCACCTGACCATCAATAAGCTCCAACCCTCTGCTCTTAAGGAGAATTCTTAGAGCGGGGGACAAGGAGTACCACAAAAGGATCAGAGAAATAAGGGCTCCTACAGCAAAGAGAAGCCCACACATAGGAGTTCAAAAGTGTTGAGGTGATTTAGAAAATTCACCTTCAGAAGACATAAGGAGAGATTAAAAAGAAAGAAGGTGGGGCCCTAAGACAAGGGCGGTAGGTGTATTCACCCAAATCAGAATTTATTCAATGTCTTCTTGGCAGGCAATGTCCTGTCGACGGGGGAATGAGCAACTCCTCACACGGGGCACCAATTGTCACTGCCTCAGGTGTCCCTGGGCCTGGGCAGGACAATCGGACTGGCCGGATTGTCCCCCGGGAGCCGATCAGGAGGATGAGTGCTACGGCCAAAATTCGAACCCCCCTCACTGGAGATCCCTTCCCTCTCAGCCAGGGAAATGAGTCAGCCACAGACAGCGAATGGCAGCTCAAAATCCGTTTATTTCCAAGGCACATGGATTTTTATAGGGAGGGGAGACAGCTAAGGAACCAATGATGAAGCGGCAGACTGGCTTATCCCAGCCAATGAGGGACTGCTATGTTGGTGTTGTCAGCTATCACCAACCGGAAGGTACAGAAAGAAAGAGGAAGCAGCCCTCAGGCGTGCACTCTTTTTTGCTCAGAGCGCGTGAAACATGAAAGAGGAAACTTAAGAGGAGAGGAAAAAGTGTCATGGCGTCCAGCGCAGCATTTGACTTTTGCACAGTGCCCAACACATGAGGCTCTGTGTTCCATCTCCAGTAAAAAAAAAACAAAAAATAAAAACTCAGTTTGAAAAATAACAAAGTATTTCAGTTGACCAATTTTAGTATTTAGAATTGCATATAATTATTAAAAAGTTAAGATTATCTAAATTTGAGATTAAAAGGGAATAAGAAATATTAAAACTAGTGTCAGCCCACACATTGATAATTTTACTAAGAATGTTAATAATGATCATCTCTGTTTTGAAAAATAGTGCCAATTATTTAATTATTAAATTAAAATATATACAATCCACTTATCCCCATTTATATGAAGGATTACAAAGTTTTTATTTTCCTAAGAATGGGAGCTTTCCAAGACTGAATCCTGGTTTTTTAACCTCAGCGCTGATATTTTCCAGGGGTGGGAGGGTCTGTGAATGTCTAGTAGGGGATTTGTGTCCCACCTGTTTAACAGAGTATGGTGTTGATTAGGAGAGACTGACAAGCAGCTAAAGTGTAGCATTAACAAATTTAAATAGTGATAATTGTTCATGGAATGTAATAGACCCATGATCTGAAGCTACTTTTCTTGGGGATCAGAAAGTTCAGTATACATAGTGACTGGTTTCCAAACCAAGTTTCATGAATACAATTAATAACTTTTCACCATGTATGCTTAATTGCAACTGAGCTTGACTCTCTTCAGCTTAAAAATAAATAGATTAGTTAATACTTAATTATGAAAAAGACTAAAATTTTCCTGTTCTGATTGATTTGAATCAGTGTCTGTTCTTTTTTTTTTTTTTTAAAGAGAGAGGGACAGTGAGAGAGACAGAGAAAGACAGAAACAACTTTATTGAGTTTTTCACATGGCCTTAGTTGCTCCAACACTCAGTTGTATACGTGGTGCTGGGGTTTGAACCCGGGTCCTCGTGCTTGCCAGGCAAGCGCTGAAACCGCTGAGCCACCGCTCCAGCCCCTCAGTGTCTGTTCTTAACAGGATCAGATGAGTCAGTGACTTCTGGAAGTTCCTCCTGTGGTATGAATGTATAAGAATATTTGAAAATTGCTTGCAATAGCATGATATTCAAGGTCATGTGGACTTCGACTCTCTAGAGAATGGAGACTAGAATGTTACCTGTGGGACAGATAGCCAAGTTTTTAGAAATGAGGTATTCCTGACCACTCCTGTACTTTCATGCACAGAAGTCCTATTGTTTTATAATAAGGATTCTAAGTGTCAAGTCCTCGCTCTGTAGCAAAGTACTATTGTGAGTGTTGGTGAATCTCTTCTTGGGCTTGCAGTTCTGATGGAAAAATGTTGGATTTGAACATAAGCATAAAAATTTCTTTTTGTACTTTAACTGTGGTTTATATTCTGTTCCTTGCAGATGGTAAGTCAGCAGTGACAGTCTAAGGTATGAAATTAGAGATCCATGCCTGTGGTACTGGGAGAGGGTCAGGGAGGTAACCCCAGGGTTGTGCAGAGGCCCTTCAGAACTGCAGCAGGGCAGTGTCAAGTCTCCAGGGTCTGCATATCTGTTTTCAAAGCTGAGGCACTATCTAGGTTGGAAGAATCTTCCTATGTTTGCACTTCCTTGGATGGAGAGGAAGAATGATGAACCTCCTTACTCTCCTCTATGATTTATCATTCTTGGAAATGATCTAGAAGCTTCTGCAGAGAACATTACCTTACTATTAAAACCTCTTTACAGTCTCAAATACTGAGGATTTCTTTTCTTTTTCCTTTCTTTTACTTTTTAAAATTTCTTAATATTAAAAAAGTGTTTTTTGTTTTGTTTAGTTTTTTGGTCAATATCCCTTCTATACTCAGAATTACTCAGAAGCCTTTAACCCAGTTCTCTGTCCTCTTTGAAACACCCTGAAAACCCTTTCACGAATCTCCTTGGTCTTAACTCCATATACCACAGGGTTAAGCGCAGGTGGGAAGAGCAGATAGACATTGGCCAAAAGAATATGAATATGCAGGGGAACATGGTGGCCAAAGCGGTGTGTGAAAAAAGAGAAAAGGGCTGGTGTGTAAGAGATGAGGATAACACAGATGTGGGAACCACAGGTCCCCAGGGCCTTGGACCGAGCTTCATGAGATGAGAGGCGAAGCACAGCTTGTGCAATGAGGGCATAAGAGAGTCCAATGCAGAACAAGTCAACCCCAATGACCAATAGTGCGGCAGTCAGGCCATACATGCGGTTAGGCCTTGTGTCTCCACAGGCCAACTTCACCACAGCCATGTGCTCACAGTAAGTGTGTGGGATCACATGGCTTTGGCAGAAGCTCAAACGCTGGATGAGGAAGGGACATGGGAGCATGAGCAGCGAGCCTCGCACCATGGCTACCATCCCGATGCGAGCAATGATGGTGTTAGTGAGGATAGTAGCATAGCGGAGTGGGTGACAGATAGCCACATAGCGATCAAAGGCCATGGCCAGTAGCACAGTAGACTCCATCATGCAGAAGGTGTGAATGAAAAACATCTGTGCCAGGCAGGAAGATGCAGAGATATGTCCAGCTCCACACCAGAGGATGGCCAGCAGCTTGGGAACGGTAGTGAGGGAGGCAGCCAAATCTATGGTCGAAAGCATGCATAGGAAAAGGTACACTGGCTTTTGCAGGGATGACTCAGTGGCAACAACAACCAGGATGGTTACGTTGCCCACGATCGTGGCTGTGCCCAGGCAGCACACGGGAAGCGAGAGCCACATATGGAATTGTTCCAGACCCGGGATGCCCAGGAGAAAGAACACAGAAGGGTCCAGGTTAGTGTGATTAGGTTCCATGGTGTGGCCAAGAGTGCTGGACATCTTCTCTGGTCAGAAATCTCCACACAGCATCACAACACCTGGAGAGAAAACACGGAACAGGAATATGAAACAGACTACAAAAATGCTGATTAGTTACAGAATGTTTGGCAAGCTGCATAATCCATAAAATGTCATTAATTAGTATCTACCCCCTATAGTTAGGGAATCTTATAGGTTAATATTTATAAATAACTTTATGGTAACTAACATAATGATTGTTAAATTAATAAACATGAGAAAGGGCTCAAATAGACATTTAAATAAACTAGAATTGTCTCGGAGCTAACGGCTCTCATCTTTACAGAAAGGGATACACACTGTTATTCTGTAGAATATAACTCAATATTCACACACTTTTATGGTGTACGGGAAGAGATCAGGTGGGACCATCAGTCTAGAACACAAGGAGCAACACAGTTTCCTGGAAAAAGATGGACATCAAGTTCCATGTTCTTTAATTTAGAATAGATTCTGATTTGGGAATCTATTCTAAATTATTCTAACTTATTGGTTCCCAATAATTGTCTTTTATTTTATTGTTATCCTATAAGCCTCCAATGTTTTCATTAATCAACAGGTATTTTCACATGTATCTACCAGTCTTCAACTGAAACAGCATAAGTTGCCTTACCTATCCTTACATACCCAGTTTCCTTTCCCAAGATTTTTTTTACTTCATTCTATTTATGAAGCAGAAAAGTTCAACCTTTTCTTGTACTTATATACATCTTTTTTTCATATTTTATCTTCAGGACTTAGTGAATTCAAAGAAAAATTATAGTCAAATCCTTCTTGTTCTCACCTTTCCAAAATGAGCAAGAAGTAAATTTATAAGATTACCTTGACTTACAGCTGGACTCATCACACCTTATGAAATAATCTTATGCTCTTCTTTCATTTATCCTACCTTTCCCACACCATTATCCTTAAGGGAGCACAGTTCACCTTTAGGAATACCTGTGCTAAAAGGAATTATATAAAATATGGGAAACGATGGTAAGGGAAGAAACAAAGAGGTAATAATTAGGATACAAACTAAGAAATTATTTTAACTTGGAGTTTTCAACATGACAATAAGTACTTAACTGCTTGGGAATTAATATCCAGTTTTTTCAAATACAAATGTTTAAACTACAGCTTATATTTGACTTGCACTATTCTAGAAGCTGGAGATAATGTGAAGGTCAGTACAAAAGAGCCAGGAAATTTAGAGAGTTAGAAAACAGGTATCAGAGAAGAATCAACTCTTTGCCACAACCCTTCTCACTCAGTGTGTACATTTTAAGAGGAAGAAGATGTAAACTCTCCTATTCCTTAACAGGCTAGCTATTCTGTGTATAGACACTATAAAAGTAAATTCAAAGAGGTTTCTCCATTTGTGGACCACAGGTATTCCTTTGTTACATTGTAAGGGAATTTAAAAGACTAAACAACACCAGAACACCCAAACTTGTTAAACAAGATCAACTTTTGTTTTTTCTGTTCAGGAGGTATTTATTAGGCTTTTTAAAAAAAATTTTTATTTTTGAACAACCATACAAATTTTTAACAAAATGATATAAAATGTGTATAGTTTCTGGATACTAGATTTACCCCAAGGATTGCCCCCCCCAATTTCCCACCCATATCCCTCCTTTCCCTTACCCACAATATCTCTGAAAAAGGGTAACAAGATCAACTTTTGATTAATCCTCCATAGTTGTTCACCCAAGTTAGGGACACACAGAAGGTATCATCCTGGATAACAATGCTATTCTAACCAGAGCACAAGATGATAAACTGTTTGCCCTGCAGAGGAGAGAGGGATGATTATGATTTGTAACAGGGTTGGTCTGAAGAGTTTTGAACACATTGTGGTGTGAATTATGCCTGGGAGGGCAGAGTCAGCAAAGATCGAGGTTTCCAGTTCTCTTGAGCAATTGATCTATTGTTCCTAGGGAGAAACTTTTAGGGTGAAAGTATAGACTCGACCAAATACATGATCATTGTTGGTATCATTTTCAGAGAAGAGTGTAGATCACATTTGCCTTCACGGGTTCTTTGAAAGGAAAGAATATTTCAGTCATGATATCTCAGAATTTTTAAACCATCAAGGTACAGTGGTTAAAAAAATTGTAAACATTGGAACACACAAAATTGGGAATACATCTATGTATTTCCTTCTTATTGGCAGTGTTGACTCAAATAAGTCACATTTTCTGTGTGATTCTATAGTTTCCTGACCTGTAAAATGGAAATAATAAAATTTTGCAAGATTATGATAATTTAAGGATCATGAAGAAGTTTGAAGTTCATGGATAGTGCTCAATAAATGTCATTTACTATTATCATCATCTTCATTTTAATGGGAAAAATTTATTATCCAACACAATGTTCCTTGAAGTTACTTTTCCTTTTAAATTTTATTGAGGAAAAATTAAGGATGGAACCACCTTATGACCCAGCTATCCCACTCTGGGAGTTTTCCCAAAAGACTTAGAATCAGTGTATTATAGCAATGTGGCTTCATCAATGTTTTTAGCATCTCAATTTACTATAGCTAGATTATGGAACCAACCCAGATGCCCCTCACTTGATGAGTGGATACAAAAACTTTGGTACATATATACTATGGAATACTACTCGGCCATTAGAGAGGACGATATTATGGCTTTTGAAATCAAATGGATGGAGATGGATAGAATTATGCTTAGTGAAGTCTCCCAATCTCAGAGACTCAAGGGCCGAATGGTTTCTCTCATCTGTTGATGCTAGAATTTATGGGAAGCAGTAGGGCTGACGGCTAACCTAACAAAACCTCAAATTGAATGACTTTCAGAGTAATAGGGGGATGGCTCTCTAGGATACTTGGAGGTGTAGGGAGAGGGATGGGGAGGGGGGAGGG
>PVKS010049076.1:0-12137 GCA_004027875.1 Aplodontia rufa | reverse complement strand
ATATCCAGAATATTTACACATTTTATACACATTTTATATTATTTTGTTAAAATCTTGTAAGGTTGTTCAAAAAAATAATAATAAATAAAAAATTTAAAAAAAAAACATAACAGTGACAAGTTTAAAGCCAAGAAAGGCATGAATGGACATACCAGAACAAGTCAGTACTCCAAACTCAGTGAAAGATATAAGGAAGATATAAAAAAAAATTTAGAAAGTCTACTCCAAACACTGTTTTGGTAAAAAGTCAAGAAATGTAGCTTTTTCCCATCCAAGAAACTATGAAAAGAAACGTTTAAATATGAAATTAAATTTCCATGTTGAACATATACAAGGATATTTTCCCCATTACCTACAAACCTGCATGTAGCTGTCTTACTCATGCAGGATGACGGCCCTGCTTTATATGATCCTGGCTGAAAAAGGCTTATAGTATATAACAATACTCTGATCTCCAGGTCACGCCATAAATTAGCAGAGATTATTATTGAAATAATAGAGGTACAAAGGTCAAAGAGAAAGTCTATATACTGACACATAACAATTGTATATCCAGAATGAATCTGTATGGCAAATTTAAAAAAATATATTAGTAAGCTTTACAATGGGACTTGAATAGTAAGAAAAGAACACAGGAGCTTCTAGAGAAATTCTACAATCACAAAGAGTATCCTGCTGGGATTTCCTCCACACAGTCCAAGGAACAGTTCAGACTCAGTGAGATCCCAGTTCTAAAGAAACAGCACGAAAAGAATGGTATCTGAAACCAGGATGCCCCACCTTGGGCTTCTAGTGAAAGAAGCCAACAAACAAGCTATTTTTTCAAATAAAAAAAAATAGTGTTTGGGATGAAAAGAATGTGTCAGGTATCAGGTAAAATCTTTTCTTATAAATGTATATATTGAGAAGGTCACATGTAATAAAGTCAGGAAATTAAAGAGTACATGCCAGTAGGAAGATTACATAAAAAACAAACACAGCTTTTCTAAGAAAAATACATCCATTTTATTTATTTAACTGACACGTGACTGCACACAGGCGATATTTTACATAATTGACATTTCTAAAAAAAAAAGGCTATTCAAGAACAGAGGTTTTATTTTAAAAAAAGAGAGAGAGGGACAGTGAGAGAGAGAGAGAGAGAATCAATTTTATTTAGATTTTCATGTAGCTTTCATTGCTCTGAGACATCATGTGTACATGGTGCTGGGGTATGAACGCACATATTTGCACATGCCAGGCAAGTGCCATAACCACTGAGCCACTGCTCCAGCCCAAGAACAGTTTTAAGACAGTTTATTTAATCAAATAAAAAAATGCTGAAAACACTCAAAACTTTTTATATGTGTGGTATCAAATATATTTAAATTATGTTAAATATCTTTGTTATTTTTATATATTTCAATAAATATCATAAAAATACAAGTTGCTTTTCAATATCATATTTAAACTACAAAAATTATTTATTCTAAATTCCTCAAGAGGACATATTTTGCTATATTAACTCTAACAATTTTATTTTTACTTACTTATCACAATAACAGCTATCTATGATAGGGAGAATTGGAAAAATACCTTGTTCAAGAATCAGTTGTGGGGGCTGGAATGGTGCCTCAGTGGTTATGGTGCTTGCCAAGCATGCGCAAGTACACAAGTTCAAACCCCAGCACCCACGTACACAACTAAGTGTCAGAACAACGAAAGCCATGCGAAAAACTCAATAAAAATTGATTCTCTCTCTCTCTCTCTCTCTCTCTCTCTTTCTGTCTCCCACTCTCTCTGTCCTTCTCTTTTAAAAAAAGAAAAAAAAGAATTAGTTGGAAGTGCATAAGTACTTTATAAATAAAGATTTACACAGGCTGAGTCTTAAAGACGGTTAAGTTCAAAATAGTATAAAATATGTGTATCTGGAAAGAAAATATTTCATTCATCTTAGAAAGACTTCATAGTTTAGTGATTTCATTTTCTTCCTTGAGTATGGATTTAAAACAACCAGCAACTAAGATCTGTTCTTAAAGTATAATGGTCACAATAATTTATAAGTAAGACAAGCATATCTAGCCCAAAATTTTTACTCATTCATTTCAGAATGTGCTTTAAATTCATTCTATGTTCAAAAACTTTATAATAAAATGTGATTTATTTTTAAAAAAAACTAAAATAGACTAAAGAAAGTATCTTGGAAAATATTTATTTGTTTATCACTTTTCTCACAGCACCTAAAACTTCCTTGTTTCTTAGACTGTAAATAAAGGGGTTTAGCAGGGGAATTATAATGGTGTAGAACAGTGAATACATTTTATTTTGGTATTTATCTGTGCCAGACCCAGGACGCACATACATGAAAAACAGAGTGCCATAGAACAAAGACACAGACAGCAGATGGGCACCACAGGTGGACAGGGCTTTGCTTCTGCCCCTCTCAGACTTCTTTTTCAGGATGGCAAAGAGGACACGGGCGTAGGAGACTATGATACTCAGCAGGGAAAATTCTTGTATGGAAGTGGCAAAAATAAAAGCCACTAATGCATTAATAGATGGGTCAGTGCATGAAATTGTATACAGTGGCAAGATTTCACAGTAGAAATGGTCTATTATATTGGACTTACAGAAAGTCAATCTGCGTAATAGTCCTACATGAATAATGGGATGCAGAAAACCAAGTACATATGACATACTTATCAACCAAGTGCACAGTCTGTTGGACATCACCACAGGATAAAGCAAGGGATTGCATATGGCTACATAGCGGTCATAGGCCATCACGGACAAGAGAAAAATCTCTGTGGTTGCACTATAACAAAAAAAATAATATTGGGTGAAGCACTCAACCAGGGATATCATATGATTCTTAGATAAAAAATTGATCAGCATCTTGGGGGTAACAGAGGATGAAGTACAAGCATCAGCCATGGCTAAACCACTGAGGAATAAGTACATGGGGGTGTGAAGGTGGGGGTCCTTCCAGATGAGAGCGATGAGGCCAAGGTTTCCCACCATGGTGATGAGGTAGATCACAAGGAACAGCAGGAACAGGGGCACCTGCAGCCCTGGACAATCTGTAAGTCCTATGAGAACAAACGAGGTCACCTGTGTCTCATTTGTGTTTGTCATGTGTGCTCAGGCTATTCACTGCAATAAAAGATGAAATGTTTAATAAAGTTATTCAAGGCTCATAGAAAATGATATGGAATTGATTTTCCTTTGTTTCTGATTTAATTTACTTATGATAGTGAGTATAATGAAATATGAAGAAACAGTGTTTCCTCTTTTAAAATCATATCTAAAAACATATTTTCTATGTAATCTTGTGATATCTAGTATTTTTAATGCATATAGTTACTGAAATGACTGTGGAAGAGGCTGTAAACACTTAGGGATTTGGTCTGATAACCTGCCATTCATAAATACCTTAAAAATATTTTAACAATGAAGTGTTACATAGAAAAAATAATTAAAAGCACATTTTCGTTTTAAGCTAAAATTTATGAAAACAAGACTGGTTCAGAGTCTAAGGCTTTCCTCTCCAGAAACTCTTTCCTGCCTTTCTGCTGAACAAAGCAAGGTTTCTATTTTAGTACAAATGACATATCTCATTTTTTCTTCCAAGACATTAATGAGCTGAATTAATAGTGATCTAAGTTCCTATTTCCATTCTATTCAGTCTGTGTTAATTGGTTATATATTCCTCAAAATCACCCCAGAGTTCTAATCAACCTGAGGTATGATTACAAATTTCTCAAAATTTGCCATGTTTCTAATACATTTTTTTTTAAAATAGAGGGAGGAACAGTGAGAAAGAGAGGGAGAGAAAATCAATTTTATTTAGTTTTTCATGTGGCTTTTGTTGCTCCGACTCTTTGTTGTGTATGTAGTTCTGGGGTTGGAATTGGAATACCAGGCATGCCAGGCAAGCGCTGTAACCGATAAGCCACCGCTCCAGCCTCTCTAATACACTTTTTAATACTTTTCCTCAAAACCTTTCATAGGTCAACACATAATACATCATTATAAAAGATATTCTAGTAGAAAGATGAGCCAGTTTCTCGATATCTGTAGTCAATCTAAATGTTAAAAAACATAAATTTTATTTAAATAGTAAATCAAATGAGAAAGGATGAAGCAAATTAAAGGAAGATAACAAACAGAAAGATAGTCAAGGCAGAAAACAAAAAGAAAACTCCCAGATGTTTTGTTTGAGGTTTTTCTTAGTGAATTGTACTAACAGAGAACCTGGGAACGTTTGCAGTGGTCGTTGAGATATCATGCTACTCACAAATCTTCCAAAGTATTAGAGTATCCTTATTTTAAATCTGCCAAGAATACAATCATGATGAATTCTGCAGATGTAGTGAACTCTTCCTTTCTGCATATTTCCAGGAAGTTTTATCTAAAACAAATCCAGACGAAGAGGAAGCCATTGACCCCTCCTCCCACCCTTGAAACCAGAAATCCTGCATTGACACCAGAAATCCTTATGATATCTACTTACTAAAAAATCTTCTTCACTCTGTGAGGTTATTTTTTTTTTTTTGTAGTGTAGTCTCTCTTTTTTTTCTTTTTAATTAGATGAATATGGAGTTACAATTGAGGGGGAAACATTATCAAACGTTCAAGAACAAATGTATATATACTTAGTTATCCAGGGCTAATGCCATGTCATGGATGCCCAGCTTGGGTTCCCCTTGTTACTCTTTCCTCCAGAAGACCCCCTGAGTTAAATGGATATCTCGTGGAGGTCAGAGATCTCCTTCTGAGATGATTCCCCCTTATTCCCAACCTCCAGACTCCTAGATATTCTTCCTAAGCCCTCCCCTGACCCTGTCCCCCACCCTATGCCTCCAGGTATCCTAGGGAGTCATCCCCCTATTGCATCAAGAATCATACATTTGAAGTTATTATTAGCTTAGCCATCTAACATACTGCTTCCCGATGTATTCTAGCTTACTCTGGGAGGTTATTAAAGTAAAGTTCAGAATGAATTTTACTTTTTAAAGGAACAAATAAAATAATTAGTAATTCCTTTTATAACTTGCTATTACCCTAACAAATAAAATGTTGGGCAAAATGTAAAAATATTCAGATTTTTGAGTCTTGATTCCACCTCCAATCTAGCTTTAAGGTTTATAACAATAATACTTCAGATTTTTTAAGGCACATTTCCACCCACTATTTGTAAGACCATGACTACTCATTATTATTCAGTATACAACATAGAAAAGTGGTTAAATGTACAAACTCAATAGCTCAATCACATGAATTCAAATTTACATTCCATCAATATATGTGTGTTTTATCAGGATTCAGAGTAATTAATTAAAATGCTTACTTTTTAGTTCAGAGCTATTCTTTTATCCCTGCAATAGAAATTCACCTAAATTAACTTTTATTTTTACTATTTGACAGTTCCTTGACAGCTCTGATGCTGAAATGATACAACTTTTCATGGAACAAAATGAAAATGATATTAAAGCATTTTGCTCTCACCCAGTTCCAAGAAGATATGTGGATGCCATAAAACTTAAATTTTCATGAGGAGCTATTAAGGTGCAAGAATAAATACATCAAAGACAATTGCTCCTTCCATATTAATTTTCTTTCAGAAATGCTTTTTGGAGGGACTGGTATCTATTTCTTTCATCTTCAACCCTATTTGTGAAGTTAATATTCAAAGTCCCTCAATGCCACCATTCCCTCTAGGATAAGGTCAATCTATTGGGCATTGTAGACTAATCAACAAATGACTTCTGATACCCATTAACCATTTTTGACAATTATTTTTAAAACTTTTTTTCTTTCTTCTGAAAACAAAAGCATTACAGACTAGCTGTATAAAAAAAATAAATTTTGAAAAGTAGAAACATAAAACATGGCTATATCTATCACTGGTAAACACAAAAATTAACTTTTTGGTGTTTACTTAGTCCACTTCTTACCCATTCAAGTACTTGTATTGATGTATATTTACATATGCTTTTATAAACAAAGTTATGCTGATGTATGTAATTTTCATATTCTTAACTTTCGAATATAGTCTTTACATGTTTGTCATTATTTTTAAAAGTGTTTGTTTCCTATCTCATGATTTTTTATAAAAATCTGCAAAGTTCTAAAATTGAAGCTAATTTGTCAAAGTATGTACAAATTTTTTAGGTATTCGTCACAAATCTGCAGTGTTTCCTCTAGGAAATTTTACCAATTTGCATTGCTTATTTCCCAATCTTTACATTACCAAAAAGAAATGAAAAAATGTGTATCTGTGCATTGGCAAATGTATTGAGGACAGGAGAGAAAGAGATCTATGCATTTATCTGTATGTATACACATATTTGTGTACATAAAGATCTAAATATTTTTTTAAGAGAGAAGGACAGTGAGAGAGACACAGAGAGAACCTATTTTTATTGAGTTTTTCACATGGCTTTCGTTGCTCTGACACTTAGCTGTGTACATGGGTGCTGGGATTTGAAGCCATGTACTCGAGTCTGCAAGGCAAGTGTTGTAACCACCAAGCCACCGCTCCAGCCCCGGAAGATCTAAATATATCTTAATATACACTAGTATGAAAAGAAATTAGGAAAAAAGCCCCATTGGCAATCACATTTGAAAATTTTAGGATTAAATTTAACCAAGGAGTAAAACTTGGACATTGTAAAATCATAAAGCATGGAAAAAATAAATTGAAGAAGACACCAATAAATGAATAATATCCTCTGTTTATAAATGAAAAAGGTTAATATTGCACACATACATTTTCAAATCTTTAAAACTTTTTTTTTTAAAGAGAGGGACGGTGAGAGAGACAGAGAAAGAGAGAAACAACTTTATTTAGTTTTTCACATAGCCTTAGTTGCTCCAACACTTAGTTGTGTACATGGTGCTGGGATTTGAACCTGGGTCCTCGTTTCTGCCAGGCAAGCGTTGAAACCGCTGAGCTACTGCTCCAGCCCCAAAACTGTAAAACTTTTTGCATAATATACAAAAGCCCATTTTACCATTTTAGATGGCTTGATCTACTAAAGTATTAGTTTTCCCAACTTAATATATAAATTTGAGGTAATTTCCAACAAAATGTACAGGATAATTTAACTAAAAAATTTGAATTTAACTGGAAGAGTAGATAAGCTAAAAAATAAAGTAAACATGAATTTCAGAAATAAAGCAGAGATTTTATGACAGATTTTTCAATATGTGATAAGGTTAGCTTTAATAATTAAAACTATACTTCAGCTCATCAAGGAACACCTTGGGTATAAAGTCACTGAAATTTGAATGCCTGTTTCTAGAAATCACAAAGTTTATTAAGAGGACACAATTTTGAAAGCTGTGAAAGGGGCTTTCCCTCTACGACTCTATTCAAATAACTTAATTTCTCTAAATGCTTGTTTCCTTGTTTGTGAAATAAAGTTAATGATGTACACCTACAAGGTTATTGCACAAGTCATGTGAGAGGATGAATGTACAGACTTTGTTACTGTGCTTAACAGATGATAAGAGTCAAAATGGATGAATTTAATTATTTTATAGTTACTTTAGTTATTCATGAGGAAACATGCTAGGCTGTTTTGTAAGAGAATAGAGTTATGGGTGAACAAAATTGAGATATATGCTATTCTCTTACCAGTTTGCAAAAATAACAATTAAACTCTGTACATAAAATGACTAACATACTGTTTAGTTCATCTGCAATGTGTAGAAAAGTCACTTCTTAGGTGAAGCTAATGAGACATGTCTTCCAAAAAAGGAAAAAAAATTAGTCTAGCATGTTTTGGTAAAAATTACATATGTTAATAAACTTTGTGGCCCCAATGACCTACTTCCTCCAGCCATGCCCAACATGCCTATAATTTTCACCACCTCCCTAGTCAATTCACATTATTAATCCATTAACTGGATTAATCCACTGAAAAAGGTAAAGCTATCATAATCCAATCTTTTCCAAAGTCAGAGCCATCACAATCCAATCTTTAAGCTTTGAACATTCATGCATTACCTAACATATGAGATTTTGGAGGAATCCATATATCACATCTTCTTGATCCATTCATCATCAATGCACCTAGGTTGCTGCCATACCTTGGCTATTGTGAATAATGCTGAAACAAACATGAAAATGAATATATTCCTTGAATATATTGAATTCATTTTTCATATACATCCAGATGTTGTCTTGCTGAATCACATGATAATTCTACATTTAAGACTTGCCTCTGACAAACATTTAGCATACAGAAATCTTGTGTGCACTTCTGTCAATAAAGTAGTAAAATTTGTTCTCTATGAATTTTAATAAGAAGACATTAAAAAAATAGAACATCTACTCCTAAGACTGTTTGGGTAAAAAGTCAAATACTAGCTTTTTCCCACTCAAGAACTCATGAAAAGAAACTTTTAAAACTAGAAATTAAATTTCCATTGTTAAATATATGCAAAGATATTTTCCCCGTTGACTATGAAACCACCTGTGTTCCAATCACATAAAGTCCCACTTTCTATTATTTTGGCTGAAGAAGGCACATAGCATGTAATAATACTCTAATTTTCAATCACACCATAAATTATTAGAGTGGGATAGAAAATGGCAGATTGGAGAAAGGACGCACATCTCCACAGTTCCCCAGCACCAGACTTACTGTTGTGCTCTGTGCAAAAGAAAAATCGCCGTACTGGATGCCATTATCCTTCTTTCTCTTCCCCCTTCATAATTCGCACGCTCTGAGCAAGACGGGCTACACGCTTGCTCATTAGCCTTCTTCCTCTCTCTTCCTCTCTCTCCCTCTGCACCTTCCCGGTCAGTGATAGATGACATCACCAACATAATAGTCCCTCATTGGCTGGAATGAGCTAGTCTGCCGCTTCACCATTGGTCCTTTAGCAGCCTGCTCTGGCTATATCAATTGATGTGCAGGAAAAATAAACGGAAGAAGTTTCAAGGCGCCATCCACGTGTGAGTCTGAATTATTTTCCCCCAGCTGCTGGCGTCTGTCCCCTCGCCCCCGCCTCTCCTGCTCGTCCTGTTCCGGCCCTGTCTCCATGGAGCTGCCCAGCTGGCTTGGGTCCTTCCGCCTACTGTCCGCTCGGAAGCGCTCAGGGGAGCGACAACTTACAAAGCGGTAAGTCTGCTCCTCAGCAAGGTGAGTAACTAAGGAACCTCACTGAAACTTAACACTAAACTGTGTAGTATTCATTGTGTTACGGAGAGTTGGTAACTTGAATATGAGAAATACTACCTTAGAGACACACCAGCTCTGGCCAACAGCAGTAACAACAGACCAGCACATAAAGAAATTTAAAAAATAAAGAAAGAAAGAAAACTTGACTTAGGGAAACCTATGGTTTACAGAGGAAGGCTGATTTTGTTGGACACCATTGGTAGGGAATACCTCTCTGAAAACAAATCTGAACCCCTCTATAGGCACCATGTGGAAGCCCTCCATGCACTACTTGGTGAGGAAAATGTTCCCTGGTGCTGAAAGCAGTCCCCCACAAAGCTTGCACAGCTAGAAACAAAGAAAGGATTGTTGGAACTCATAAATGAAGTTACCAGCAGCTGAGGAAACAATTTCCAGAAGGGTCAGGCATTATGACACATGCCTGTAATCCCAATGCCTAGGAAGGCTGAGGCAGGAGGATAAGCATTCAAAGCCAGCCTCAGTAACTTAGGCCCTGACTCAAAATTAAAAAAAAAAAAATTAAAGGGCTGGGATGTATCTCAGTGGTTAAGCACCCTGGCTTCAATCCCCAATATGGAAAAATAAAAATAAAAATAAATTCTCAGACGATTTCTGGACCAGACAGATTGAAACAAAGAAAAAGAATATTTTACATGGACCACACTTGCTCTGGATCCCAGGAGAGAAAAATCCCACAACTGCTGGCACCCGAAAAGAGCTATTGCAAAGATGCTTACAACATAAATAAGCACATCTGCACTCCAAGGCAGATACCTGATAATTAACATTCATAGTGGTGAATGTGAAACCTGTGGAGAGTTACTCCCTACTCTCTAAAGTGGATTTCACCAGAAGACCAGATATCCAGAAGTCCATCAGATATCAACAGCTCCACACAAAGAGGGAGCATGGACCAAATTTCAAATACCCACCAATAGTGTTCCAAAACCCATTGAAGTCCAAACCCCAACAATTGGAAACTCCAATCTAAACTTCTGCATCACACACCCCTACTCCATGCTACAGAATTACACAATATATCAGCACTCTACAGTCTATCTCTCCTAACACTGGGAGATTGGAAACTCAGAGCTACTGTACCTGGCTGGTGGCTAGATGAGAAGCACAAAGACAGTAGCCAAAAATACAAAGCCAAAAATAAATAAGACTGAAAATATATCCCTGCCAACAGATTTCACCCCCTCAGTGGAAATAAGATTTCTCTCATTAAGATTATTTTTTCTTTTGTTCTTTTATTTTCTCTCTTTTTTTACTTATTCTTTTTTATTTCTTCTTATTTCTTTCATTCTGCATATTCTCACTCTTTTTAAATTTTATCTTTTTTCAATTTTTCAAATATCATTTCATCACATTCTATTATTCTTCACTTTTTCATTATGCATGATTTTGTGTGTATGTAAGTGTGTATGTGGTAGTATATACTTTCATTATATAGATAGGTTTGGGTGGTTACTATTATATGAGGGTTCCAGGTGTGGTTTTGTTTGTTTTTGTTTGTTTGTGGAGGCTTTGGGAGGTTATTTGGTATGTTGTTGTTGTTGTTGTTATTGTTGGGTACTGGAGACTTGAATGTGGGAGGTGCTTTACCACAAAGCTACCCAGCCCTTTTTTATATTTTATTTTGAAATAGGGTCTTCCTACATTGCTTAAGTCCTCACCAAGTTGCCAAACCCAATCTTGAACATGCAATCCTCATGCCTCAGCCTCATGAATCACTGGGGTTATAGGCATGTACCACCACACCCAGCAGTTTGAATTGTTTTGATCTTACATTTGCTAGCTCATTCATACCTAGGTTCTAATTTGGCTGATTGTGTCTTTGATTTCTAGGAGTTCTGATTGGCCATCTTATTTCCTCTCCTTCACTTGTTTCCCCCAACAACAGTCAAAATTTCCTGTTCCCTTCTCTTCCCTTTATTTTTTTCTTTACTTTCAGTTAATTTTTTTCCTCCTTCTTTATAGCTGATACCTGCTACCTATTTCCTGTATCTACACTGATCAGGTTTTTAAACACTTCAAAGTTTCTCTTGCCTTCCTACCCTATTTTCTCTTACATATCAAATTTTAATCCCATTAAATTATAGAAATTACATATTTTATGTAATTTATACTCCCTTCAGGTTGTGATTATTAACACAATGGACAACTTAAGCACCTGCTATTGAATACCTGATCTAATTCATGGTTTTTATTGTTATTACTGTTGTTAAATGCTGAGACCACCATTTCTACATAGGTGTCAATTAGCATTATAAACATCAAAGTAGAACCATTTATGTTAAGGTTGTGCATTTGTTCCTCACAGTAGTGCTATTCCTGGCCCCCCATCCCCCTAAGAAGAACTGAAAAGAGATTGTGACACTTCAGTAGTTCCTGCCACTGAAAAATACATCTCAACCAAGCAACAGTGAATCTCAACCCCCAACACTTGACCTAGCCACACCAAGCCTTAACATTATACCAGCTCAAAGAACTGAGGAGACAAAGACCCCAAACCAACAATTAGGACCCAGAAGAACAATTAGAGAGGAACCTCAGGTCCCATTCCTTAACATCTACTTGTATATCAAAAACAGAGAAGTCCCAGAACAAATAAGATAATTACACGCAAAAGGACACATGCAAAAAGGTAGGGGAATCCTCCTAAAGTGATGTGCAAGTCCAAGAACTCTGAAAACATGAGGAAAATAGCCAATTAAATCTCCCCCCCAAATATCTAGAATTCCTCAGCAAAGGATGCCACTGAGAGTGATGTGGATGATATCCCAGAGAAAGATTATAAAAAAGCTGACTATTAAAATGTTCAATGAACTAAAAGAAAATCTAGGGATCGTTTAAGAAAGCAAATACTAGGGGTTGGGGATTTAGCTCAGTGGCAGAGCACTTGCCTAGCACACACAAGGCCCTGAGTTCAGTCTTCAGCTCTGAAAAAAAAAAAAAAAA
>PVKS010049075.1:0-12140 GCA_004027875.1 Aplodontia rufa | reverse complement strand
AAAAAAAAAAAAGTCATGTATCTGGTTAAACAATGTGTAGAAGGAGACCTTAGCTGTTATCATGGGAAGAGATTGACCTGCACAGCCTATAATGGACTTCATTGCTTTGGCCACTTACAGTCACCCTAGATTGTCTCAGGCTCTGGTCTACTGAAGATACAGGAACCCCAAATGGCAAATTTAACTAATATTTCTGTTTCTACCATCTGCCAGTACTATCCTAAACATCCTAGCATTTGTCATTTATTTGTCAGAACTCCGAAGGTTAGAGGCTAATATCAGGCAGCAATTAGAACATAAAAAATCAAACCGCTAAATGGAAATCGCTATGATGGAATTACACCTGGAGTTGGTCCTGTATTGTCTGTTGAACTTCAATCTCCATTGCTGATACCTGATCCAGATCTTCTTGACCCCCTTCATGACCTTAGTGCAGGAGCTTAAATTCTAGAATTCATGCAATACATCCTGCATACTGTTCTTTACATAACCATAATTTTGCCCTAACTTATAGAAAAAAGCTCAATGCTTCTGCCTCGTTACAAGGTCATCAGATTTCCTTGCAAAAGTTATCTGCTGTTCTTCTCCATTGGCTCCTTCAATGCTAGTCATTCCAGTATCAGCTTGATTCTACAGATAATCATTATACTTCTGAGGGGTTTTTTTTCTTTTTTTTTAAATCCAGCTTGTCTTGGAGTGCTAAGTATTCCCATCATACCATACTTAGATAAATATAATCCATTTTGAGGGAACTAGGTCAAACTGTATCATCTTATGAAATTACTCTAGCTGATATAAATGTGGATTTTCTTTTAAAACTTTTATTTGCTTTTATCTTTGATTTTTCTTTTCAATAAGTACTTATTTTTACTATCAACTCTACTGTATGCAGCACATAAATGATAGAAAATATCTGATCAACCTGGAAATACAGTGATTTAAAGGAATTTTATTTAGTAATTTTTTCTTATTTCTCATAACTGGAATTAAAGACATCAAGTATAGGAATAGGATTTTACACAGAATTGGAATGATGCAATATATACTGTGTTCTGATTCATTTCTTTCATTTTTGTTTTGAAGAGAGAGGGGGAGAGAGTGAAGGAGAAGAGAGAATCAATTTTATTTATTCATCTATTTTTTATCTTAGTTGTGTATGTGGTGCTGGGGTTTGAATGTAGGTCCTTGGGCATGCCAGAAAAGTGCTCCAACTACTGAGCCATCATGCCAGCCCTGTGATTCACTTATTATTTATTTCTTCTCTAATTTCACTATAAGAGATCCGTAATAGATTAGCACATTCCAGAGAAATGTATTTTTTTCAATTTATTTATTTTAAAAAAGAGAGGGACAGTAAGAGAGAGAGAGAGAGAGAATCAATTTTATTTAGTTTTCATTGCTCCGAAGCTTCCTTGTGTATGTGATGCTAGGATTTGAACATGTATACTCATGCATGCCGGGCAAAGGCTATAGCCACTGAGCCACTGCTCCAGCCCTGAGAAATGTAATTGTGAGAAAACTGAAAACCTTAGAGAAATTTGAACTGTGTCAGCATATCACATATTGCATGAAATCCAAATGTATTCATATTTTATACCAATTAAAGCAAAATTTGAAAAATTCATATTTTTTTGAGTTAGGATGTACATCTCTATTTCACATCTATCTCCATTCTTATCTATCAGAGGAAATTTATGTGCATTCATATCTCTACATAGGCCATGTTATGGTCTGGCTTATTAGTAGACTTTTGAAAACTTTAACTCATTTTACAAAACCAAAGAGAAAAATTATTGTAATCTCAACTTTTGGTAGTCATAATTCCTTTTTCTTTGTCAAAAATTTGCTTTGTTTATTCCAGCATACTATACTGTATGCTTGTGTCAACGTTCTGAGAAATTTACAACACAAAGGCTTCTTGTATTAAGCACAGCAGGGTTATTCTGGTTATTTTGTTCATTTGCAATTCAATTATGTAGGTCCAAACTTTCCATCCTTTTAAAATTGTTATCAGTGACCAAATATTTGTACTAAATAAAGAAGAAAGCGTCTTTCAAAGAAACTTTTGAGAAATAACTACATATCACATAATAAAAAGATACAGCACAGAAAAACAAAGAACAGCATTGTGAAAGTGTGAATAGAGACCTAAAATAATGCTTAATAGATAAGCAACAGTTTTAAAAAGTAAATAAGACAAAACACAAAATTACTAATGCAATGTATTTGCAAACTCTAGAAGAATAAGCACATACTTAATTAGGTTACACAAAGTGTTTTAAAGATTTATTCAGTTTCTTATCCTATGGGAATTTCTTTTCCCCTTTTAAAAACACTTCCTCCCATTTAAAACCCTTCTTGTTAAATTTAAGTGAGAGGGAAAGTCAGTCACACAAGCTAGCTGAATTCCAGCAAATAAATGAAAACAATGGGTGAGATTACTTTTGCTGCCAAGGAAATACAAGGTCACTGCCCCAGTCAGCAGGAAGACTGTTCAAGGAAGTGCCAGTCCCCATATGAACCTGCCCTCGCACCATCTCAAGCAAGAGAACCAAAAGGAATTATCAAATGAGAGATATTAATAAAACTACCAGGAAAAGTGAGGGAAGTGGGATGGACCTTATTTAAGAATGGTGTGGATAATGATCAAGCAGGGATGTTTCTAATCTGAGTTCTGGTTAGTTCCAACCCCAAATCCCTTCCTGGAACTTAAACATCAAATTTAAAATGCTACCCAAGAGTTTCCTTTTGTGTAATTGTCCCATGAATGAGTCCTCACTTTAAAATACTCAATATTATATTATATACTTAAAATTGGCTAAAAGGGTAGAACATATAGTAGGTGTTCTTACCACACAAAATAATAATTTTATATAATAATAAGAGAAGGGTCAGGAGCAAACCTTGGGAGGTGATGGATATGTTTATGGCTTTGATGTTTTCATGGATGTATTCTTATCCTCAAACTCACCTAGTTGCATTTCTTAAGTATGCAGATACATTCTAAGAAATGCTTGTTAAATTCATCCATGTGCAAAAATTAGAGAACATATTTTTACAAATCTGTGACTCTTATATGCCTGGTGTGTATAACTGTATTGCTTCACTTTTATATGACTGGCACGTCATATAAAAGGTCTGCCTTTAGGGTTTATATTTTGTCCTTGGTGAGTTAAGCGCTCTCACTGCTTCTTGGTCACCATGTCCTGAGCTGCTTTCTTCTGCCATGCCCTTCCTCTGCCGCGAGCCCAGAGCAATGGAGTCAGCCAATCAGGGACTGAACCTCCGGAACCATGAGCCAAAATAAACTTTTCTATCTCTTAGTTGTTCTTGTCAGGTCTTTTAGTCACAGAAATCAATCAATCAATCAATCTGACCAAAACAATGTATATTCATAAAATAAAAATAGGTAAAATAAATTAAAAACTCACCAAGAATATATTTCCTCATGAATAGTTTGCACTAAGGTCCTCATTAAAGATAATATGAAACCATAACAATAAGCCAAGCATTATTTTCTCATCTGAAAGTTTTAATTATTCTGAATAATGCATATGATATACTTTTATAATAATGCCTCTTTATAAGTAAATAAATAAATATACAATATTTGGATATGCTCTATATATGGAGATGCTGGACCCAGAGGATATGTTTTGCCTTGATTCTTCCTTTCTTTATAACCTAACCTGAGATGTGAACAATATGGAGTCATGATATTCTTGCACAAGGAATGATTAGCAATGCAAATCTTGTGCCTTTGCTCTTATTGTTCCCCAGGCTCTCCTCCATCATCCTCTTCAACCTTGTGCACACCTACTAATCTTAACCTCAGTGGCATTTCCTCTAGGAGGCCATTCTGGATCCCATCAACTTCCCTTCAAGAACTGACTAAGTTAGTTGTGGCTTGCATGCACCCTCTTTCTTCTAGAGACATAAGATTGCACCTCTAGTATTTTACTGACTCTTTTGTGTCATTCTTCCTATAATAAAATTAGGCCCTTGAAAATTGCATCTCTGCTTTGTTTGGTTTGGTTTCTGTTAATGCGTCCCAGCATTTATAATCTTTAATTTTGTTGAATGAAAAAGTAATTAAATAAATGCATAGTAAATGAATTAATAAGAAAAATAACAAGGACATTGAAGTAATTACGTGATTCTGACATTGTACTCAAGAAGGGCTATTCTATATCAGTTCTGGGAAGCAGAAAAAGACTACAAACTCATTTAGTCTAATTCAGAAGAGTTTAATGGAAGGATTATCAACAACAGAGTAGGTGTTTTAGTCAGATACTCTGTTTATATGACCCAAGGACCTGACAAATCAATTTTAGGAGGAAAAGTTCATTTAGGTGCTCAAGGTTTCCAAGGTCTCAGGCCATAGAAGGCCAGTTCCATTGCTTGGGCTTAAGAGAGGCAGAACATCAGGGTAGAAGGCATGATGGCTCCAGGGAGCTGGGAGAATTCCACTCACCAGACACAAAATACATACCGTAAAGGCACAGCCCCATGACCCCCTTCCTCCAGCCATACCCTACCAGCCTACAGTTACCACCCAAATAATCCCTATCAGAGGATTTATTCTCTGATTGGGTTAAGGCTCTTTCACCTCTTAGCATTTTTTCATTGTTTTACAAATTGGGCTTTTGGAGGACACCTTTCATGGAAACCATAACAGTGAGCAATGTTAAGAGAAATCACCCAGGAATGGGGAAGCCTCTTGGGGTTAGCAATCACGGGCAGATTTCCACCCTAAAGTGATGAAGAGAATAAGGCACAGGATTTTGCCAGCACACAGGCACACCTAGAGCTGAGTAGAATTCTTCTGGACAGGGGTAACAATCTTGTTAGAAGAACTCAGTCACTGCTGATCCACAGACAGGAATAAATCCCCCAACTTCTCTTTCTTCCCAACTTGTGATATACTGCTGCCACCTTCCTCTGGTCAAATCCCACGAAAAAGAAGAGGTCTAGGAAACCATGAATGTTCTTCTCTGAGGTCAGCCTCGGGCACTGCAGCCTGGTTGGCCCTACATTTTGAGACAGGTTTTCTTTTTAGCCACTTACTTTCTACTTAAGAACATGGATATACTGAATAAGCTTTAGTGAGGTATGGTGAAGAGGCAGCAGAGGTAAGTTCAGAAGAAATTAGAATAAATATCTGTCAAGCATACCAATACTTTGGATATTAAAGTTTTAAAATCTAAAAGCCTGCTACTCATGAATGGGAAGGAGTAATTTTATAAATGGATTCTGAATAACCTAAGAGGAGTCAGCATTACTTTAAATAATGGGCAATTTTCTTCATTCTTTTTAGTAAGGTAGGATTAAATTTCTAATTTCACCAATAGTGTGGAATGAGCCCTTAGGAACCAAACACATTGAGGAAAAAAACTTTGCAGGTGCTTTCAAGACTACTGAGAGGGATGTTATTCTGCATCCACTGTGTATAAATTCAACCTAAAGTTTCACTATGAACTGGTTCATGGAACATTTCGAAAATTAATTAACATTCTGCTGAGAAAGATATCCCAGATTTTATGTTCACAATTTCAGATATGGTTTTTGTTCAAGGTTTATAAGAATCATGTAATTTGGAAGATTTTAGAGATTTTTCAGCTCTCTCCTCTCCCATATCACTGCCTATCACACCACATGTGGTTTTATAGATGAGGATATTGAGTCCCAGAAAGTTTAAATGACTTTTTGAATCCTGTGTAGTCATGAAAGCATAGGTTTCTTATTTTCTACTAATTTTTACTAATCATTCATTACTTAAATTTCTCTTATTAATTCAGCCAGTTTCCACACTGTTGTAAAGCCAGTAGCTTTATATTCAAGTTTTATATCACCGTTCCAGAAAGCAATCCTAAACAGAAGGTTGAAGCACTTATCAACTGGTGTTCTAAGGTGAAATAGGAATCAAATGCAAAGAGGTTGACTGTCTTGAGAAGAAATGTAATTTTCTGCAAAAAAAATTTTTATTTTGAAGATGGGCGATGTCTCATGAACATCTGAGTTAGAAAAAATAATCAGAAAGCCATACAAGCAGCAATTTTCATAATCATCTAAAATGCTGTATCTGAATTTGTGTAAACACACACAAAAAAAATGAAATTGATAAGGGAAATGAGAGAAAGCTAGGTAACACATCAGTATTTCCAGGGGTGATTAGATTATTCTGTTCTTCATTTTTCACCTCTCTGTTTGTGCTATATGTATTTGGCTATATATATTTATTTGGAAGCTTCACTGATTTCCTTCTTTTGGCTTAGTCAACAAAGATCTTTTTTAAGATCCCAATTCTGTCATATTCCCTGAGGAAATTTACTGGGCTGAATATCCCACACTTCTGGGCCATGTTTCCACTGGACTTATTACCATTAATTGCCACTGTCAGACAATGTGACAGTGTGTTCAAATGGAAGACATTTTCATAGTAGGCACTTCTCTCCACTAAACGTTCCTTTTATTTGAACAGATTTCATACTTTTTCCTAAAACTCATTGTGCCTTCCATATGCATATTCAGGAGGTGAGCTGTGACAGCTAAAGCACTGCAGAGGTGAGGGCGGCTCACACAGCAAAGCTTTAAATCAAGGGTCATGCTTGCTTAAGTCAAGATGGCTCCCTCCTCTCACCCATCCTCCACCTCACCTCCCACAGATTCTGTCACCAAGTGGACCAGGGAAGCAACATTTGCCCTTAACTCCCCACTAGCTACATTTCCTTGTGAGTCTGTAATGGGAAACTGTCTCCTAAATGGTCTTCCTCACATCCCCTGTGGCTCATCCATGCCCTCTCCATTAAGATCCCCCACTAGAAAGATCCATGGACAGGCATTCCAGGATGTGTACTAGTTATTTGAGGAGAGGCATTTCATGCTCTAGGTCCTCCTTCCTCCATCCTGCAGATCAGGTTTATTATATGGTCACTTCCCATTTTTCTCTCCCAGCTCTCCTCCTCCACTTTCTTTCTTCTCTTTTTTTCTTTCTTTTTTTTTTTTTTAACAGTAGATATAAGTGTTTATATCATTATTGTTTCTCGTTGCTTTCAAGATAGAGGAGAGGAATAAAATTTCATTTATTCCCTATGGTTTACTCACACACTTCATTTGGTAATTCCTACATGATATTCCACATATAGAAGCACCATAATTTAATTAGTCCTTTATTGGACTGTCTTTACATAGCATGCTACAATGAAAGTTGTTCAGGTATTTGTATACTTAGTTATATGCTTTAGAAGAAATTCCTAGGAGTAGAATCACTGTCAAAGGCAATGCACAAGATGGATTTACCTCAGATTATCATCAAGTCGTTATTTTAGCTTCTTCTAAGAAGAATTTTAGGCCTATGCAACTTCAATGTATGGATGAAAGACTTCCTTAATTTCAGGGAAACCTTTCATTAACATGTTTTATTCTTTTCTGGTCTTATCTACAAAAACACCAGAATTTTTCATAACGATCTTAATGGTGTGTTTCTATATTCATTATTTCCTTAAAAGATAGTTTACTTGGTGTTCTCCACATTACTGACTCTTGTTACCACTAATTTTTTTCCACTTTTTTTTTTTTTTTTGGTAACCAGGAATTGAACCCAGGGGTGCTTAAACAATAAGCAACATCCCTACCTTTTTAAAATATAATTATTTTGTTTGAATCAGGGTCTTGCTAAGTTACTCATGGCCTTACTACATTGCTGAGGCTGGCTTTGAACCTAAGATCCTCCTGCCTCAGCCTCACGAGTCACTGGGATTGCAGTTATGTACCACCATGCCTAGCCTCACTTTTTGTTATTTGTAGTGTGAATTTCATTTCTTTTCTTGTTTTATAATTCTTCTACATTGCTTTCCTGAGTTCTACTAAATTAAATATCTTTCCATTTTCTTATCTTTTGTTTGATTTTTGTTTTTGTGGTACTGCGGATTGAACCCAGGACCTTACTCATACAAAGCCTCTTCCATTAAGCTACATCCCATACCTTTATCTCTTGTTTGAATCCTAACATTGTTTCTGTTTTGGGTTCAGAAAACCACATTTCATCTAATGTCTTTGGTTTCCTAGAGTAATGCTTGATACACTTTCATATCAACTCTTAACCATGTGAGGTTAGAAGTCACTGGTTCTCAGAAAGCTGTTGGTGTCCCAATGTGTGTTTAGTGATTTAGAATTCTCTTCTACTCATTGTCAAAATTTAAAGCCTTCAATCTGCAAGTTGCTAGTGTTCACTTGGCAATGATTTCATAGCAAGCTCTCTCAGTGCTATCTACTCACCATTTTGTTCAAAATTTGAGCTCAAGGGAGTTTCAACAGCCCTTTTCGCTACCCTCCACCTTGCCACATTGAGGAGATGGCACAGCCTCGGCCCCTCAAATGGATCAGGCTACCCAAACACTTTTGGAGATTTGAGCATTCACAAAAGCTAGCAAGACATAATGTCCCACCAAGTTTCTTCCCTTAGTTAAGCCAATTTTATCTCACCACTGCCAAATCTCTTATATCAACCATGGTTTGTTACTGTGACTGGATCCTACTGTCATAAAAGAATTTGTGCTTTTTATTCTTATTGATTTTGGTCTGCTCAAAAGCAGAAATAGGGCAGATCTATGATCTTCAACTTGGACATTTTAGCAGCATTTCTTTATTTACTTATGATAGCTTCCCCAAAATTCTTAGGTTTATCTGGCTAAATTCATTTAGTTTTTTAAACATTATTGAGTGGTTATTTTTATCCTCTCACATGATAAAAGTGTTTCTGAATGTGAAAGAAGATGAAATGTTTTAAATTTAATTATTAAATCCTTTACTTTTGGTCTTGTGATTTGGTGATATTATTGTTTGACTCTTCACTTTATTGGCTTCATGATAATCCATTGTACTTTTTATTAAAATAAAAGTAAAAATGCCTGATTTTTATCACTACTTCATTAGGGCTTTAATTTTCTTAATTATACATGATAATTTATACTAAAGAGAAATATTAATAATCAATTTAGTTACTTAGTATAACATGTAGTCTGTACCCTAATAAGTCAGAACATATATATGCTACTATCATTTTATTGGTATATTTATATAAGATATTTCTAATGGGATGTAAGTAAATGATAAAGAATCTGCACATTTTTAAGTTCATTCACTTAATTCAAACAACTGGATGGGATTATTCAACTCTGTACAATGGTAGCTACTATCCTAATTACACTTTTAATTGAGTAGTCAACATTAAATTAAATGTCTACAGCATGCTAACCCAGTGACAGCAGGAGACAACTCAAGTTGCCTTGGAGGCTCATTCAATTACTTGTTAGGAGCCAAGTAACTAATATAACTGTAATACTTCAGGAAAAATAAAGATCAGGAATTCACCAGAATAAGAAAGGTCAGAAAAGAATAAAACAGGGTTTGCACTGAATTTGCCCGTGACAAGGAAGAAATGCACATATGTACAAATACATTCAAGGAGTTGTGGAAACCTGGAGAATGAAGTCAGGACAATCAGCCACCAGGAAGGCCAGGGCAGTGGAATGACGGCATCAGACTGGAGAATGAGCAAAGGGCCATACTGATGAAATAAAGAATAACTGAATGAGTATAAAGAAGCTAAATGTCCTGAAAGGAGCAACTAGAACAATGCTATTCCGAGAAGTGTTGTCTTAATCAATGTATTTAAACTATATCCTGTTCCAAAAAGGCTTTCCACCATATTTCAAAATCCATACATAGCAAAATCACTAGGGAAGAATAGGTGAAGGGAAGATCAGGGTGAGAAAAAATGTAAAGCTAGTGGGAAATGTTAGTAAACAGCAAGCATGCCACACAATCCTCTTTAGCTCTCCAACAGCCAGAGTAAACAGGAAAATGTGATCTGTTAGGAGATTTCCAGGGGACTTGAGAGAAACAATCCAGCTGCTCACCAGAAGCATATGGGTTGAGACTGTAGTGAAATTTATCTCATGTTTTTAATCAAGAGAACAGACTGTGTGATAAAGTAGATGACACTCTCAATGTCATTTCTACAATAAATATGATATAAAATTCTGAGTAATGATACTATAATTTCTTCAGTTTGGTTCAAATCATAACTTCATAAATATTTCAGTAAAAGCAATTATGCAAATGATCCTGATACACCACTCCCAGATGGTCTGATTTATCCAAGAGCAAAATTTAGACTGTCCAGAGAACATCATATCATTTAGATAATCCTCAATGAATATTATTTTCACAGCAAATAAATCATAGATGAGGTAGCTTTTCATAATACAGTCATTATGTACACAAAGATACTTTGCCAAATAATTTCCACCTAAGAAACATAGCCAATTAATTGTTTTCTAAGGTAGGCCACTCAGGATTAAGCCTCTTCTACTTACCTTATTTCCTGCTGGTTCCCGTTTTCTTCTCTGGAGAGAGTTAGTCTATTTTATAAAATGTGCAAGAATATTATTCTTAGATATAGCTCCCCAGGTTGTTGTTTAGAGCAGATTTTGTTTATAGGGTAATTCTGAAAATGCTATAAACTGGGAGAAATTACAAGTGTGCCTTATTCTATTAACTTGCGAAAATAAATATCTGAATTTAAAATCCCAGTACTCCAGCCTTTAGGTAAATTTTGTCTCTTTGATCATAGAGAGAATCCGCATTATTGACTTAACAAAGCAGTGACTTTTCATGGAAAAAGTTAACTTTGAAAGAAAACTTTAAATGCACTCATGTAGTTCAGGGCCTTTAACATGAGCAAAATAGAAACATGGATAACTCCACAAAGGTGTTCAAAAGCCTTACACTGGGGGTGGCTCACACTTGGTTGCGCGCGTGTGTATTCCAGGAGTTAGTTTTAAACAGTATGCTTTATGTACTCATGGTCTTGAGAGACAGACCCATGTGGTTAACTGCAATAAAACGTTACCTCAAATCAGCAGTTTTCCCGGTCTTGTTGGTGCACGTAACCTCCCTGGTCTGATATCCAATCTGGATGTCCCAATATCTGTTCTCTTGTCGGTTCTGCCTATTGCGATTTCTCTTTTTCTTGATAAGTTCGCGGGCCTCTGGGTCCTTTACCGCCTTGCCCCGGTCCTTTTCCCGGTCTTTATTCTTTCCGCGTCTCCTCGCCTGTCTCACTTGTCTGGAGTGCGGCAGGGAGCACGAGCTCCAGGGCCCCACCTGCAAGATGTACAAGCGCTCCTCCGCCTCGCAAGGGCTGGACTGGCACACCTGGAACTCGGTCAAGTTGGGGCAGCTGGAGCCTCCGAACTGAGGGGGCGCCACCACGTGCCGCGTGCGGTGCTGGAGTCCGCTGCCGCAGGTCTTGGAGCACTCGGACCAGGGGGAAAACTCAGACACGATGCAGTCTTGCTGGCAAGGAATGAGGCAAGCCTGCTCCAGGAGGGGCTTGGGCTCAAAGTACTCACAGATGATGTCCTCTGCAGGCATGTCTTTGTCTTTCTGGATGCACGTTATCTCTCTCACCTGAATGCCTTCTTCCCCCTTGATACACTCCAGGGGTTTCTCTAGGCTCTTTGAAATCACAGGCTGACACTGATTCCAGGGTCCCAGCCTCCAGTCGTACAACTCTTTGTGCCAGTCACAAACTTTGAAACAGTTTTGCTGGTTACTGGGTCTCCCAGCCGGCTTACAGTTGCTATGCAAGGTCGTCCAGCCCTCCACGTGAGCACACCACACGGCCCTGGTTTGGATGCCTCCTGGACCACATTCATCGCCCATGCATCTGCCCCACGGACCTGCAAAACAACGCAGGAGTTAACAGTGCCACTAGAAGGAAACCACAAGTCACTTCACGTTCCAGACAGACTCTTCAAGACCTAGTACATTAACTTCCTGAAGTGTTATAAAGTAGGTCCCTGTAGGAACCTGTCGGAAAGGAATGATCTTCACTAAGTATTTTTACAAAAGAGAACTGTGTCACAGTGCCTATATAAGGTAACTGCTGGGGCAATTTCACTTTGAGTCCTTTGGGGATTACTGAAAATTTTCTTTTATTCATTTCTTTCACTGTAGGTAGTTAGAAATCCTACCATATAAAGGACATCAGAAATTAGTCACAGTGAAAACCCATTACTCTTGCCTGAAAATCATCAAATCCATTTTAGTAACTGCCAAAGAAAATGGCCCCT
>PVKS010049074.1:0-12140 GCA_004027875.1 Aplodontia rufa | reverse complement strand
AGGCAGGGGAGGTGAAGGGAAAACTGAGGGGAGATGAGGGAGGCAGGGGAGGTGCAGGAGGAGCTGAGGGGAGGTAAGGGGGGGCAGGGAATTTTCTGTAAGGACTGAATGCAGGGTCTTTGGAGTCAGTGATGCTTTAGTTAGAGCTGAGTCCAGCATTTCAGGGCAGGTGGATCCAGTATATGCAGAAGCCTGTGCATCCTCCAGGTGAGTCCATGCATATTCTCCAACCTCTTCCCTTTGTTTTCTCATGCATACCAGCCTTCCTCTTCACCCCACATTTTACACAAGGGCTGTCTCTTAGTTCCCATCAAGTTTATACTGACATAAAAAATTACGTCAACAATATCACAGTTTAAACTCCAGATCCCTAGATAACAGCAGCACTGAGATGTAGTATGTGCCATGTATTCAGAAAAGAATGATTCACATCCTTAATCTAATTCCAGTGTTTGACAATGTTATCCTCTTTATTTCTGAACTCAGATAAAACAATTATGAAATAACTGATGAAATCTGGAAAATGACTTCTGACTCTTTCTTTAGAGATTTTCACAGAAATGTGTATAGAGGGTTATTTATGATGATCAAAATTAGTTTCAAAATTTCTGATCAGGTGCATAATGGCTTAAGGGAGTTGAAGGAGATGTCAAATGTGACAAAATGTCCATGAGGTGACAGTGAAGACATGGTTCTTCACATTCTATTCCTTTCTCTAAATGTGTATGTGTGTGTGTGTTGTTGTTGTTGTTGTTTATTTAAAGTGAGAGAGAGAGAGAAATAGCCAACTTTATTTTTTTAATCTTTTTTTTTTCTCTTCCACATAGTGGTGTATGTAGTGCTGGGGATCAAAACTGGGTCCTCGCACATGCCAGGCAAGTGCTCTACCACTGAGCCACCTCTCCATCCCCTCCTTTACATACACTTTGAAATTTTGCATTATCAGTTTTAAAATTCACGAGTTTTATTATTTTCAAATATTCTAGATTTATGCTTGTTTTTGCCAACTTAATATTTTGATTCTTAGTCTACTGTTTTTCTTAACATTAAATTTTTTTATTTTATTTTTGAGCAACCTTACAAGATTTTAACAAAATAATATAAAATGTGTATATATTCTGGATATTGCATTTATCCCCAGGAGTGCCCCCAATTACCCTCCCTTATCCCTCCCTTCCCCTTCCCACTATAACTCTAAAAAAAGTATTAGATTGTAAAGCATTACATCTTATCTGGATAGTCTACTGTTTTTTAAAATGAAAGAAACTACTAATAAAATACAGAACCCAAATATATTGATAGGCCTACTGGTGATATACACCTCCCAGATGCCATTTTGCATGCAAGGGCTCAATAAATGTACCAGTGATCATTTGTTATGAGAATAATACCTGAAAATAAATAACAGATTCAGATTTATCTAAGCTATAAAACCTCCAAGGTATCAGTTGCTCCATTGTTTTAATGAAACTTTAAGCACTAACACACAGAATGGAACATATAGTGTACAGTATACCTGACATGCTGCCCGGAGAAAGCTAGATAACCTCGGAGTGTCGATCTTTGGTACAACTGTAGCATCAGAGACATTGTGTTCTTCATTCCCTGAGAAAAATTGATACAATTGACTATGAAGTAGTTATACCTACAAATCTTAGCATTAAAGAAGTGTTAGAAATGAACAGAGAACAGAAAAGTCAGATAACTTTGCATTATATTCTGCAGATACATTAGTGATTTTTTAAAGAAAAAACAACTGCATATTGTTTTATAGGAAGTCTATAAATTGAACCTTATTTAATTATCTTAAGAAAATTCATTTTAGGTACAGAAATGGAATATCCCTAATTCAAAAATCCAAAATCTGGGGCTGGAGCAGTGGCTCAGCAGTTAAGGCACTTGCCTAGCATACGTGAGTACAGCACCACGTACCCAACAAAGTCTTGGAGCAACGAAAGTCACTTGAAAAACTAAATAAAATTGATTCTTTCTCTCTCTCTCTCTCTCACTGTCCCTCTCTCTTTAAAAAAAAAAATTCAAAATCTGAAACACTTATGGTCCCAAGCACTTAAGACAAAGGACACTCACCTGCAGTACTTTTTTTAAAGGCAAGGCTTACCTGAGGAAAGGAAGCAATGCAATTCCCTGCAAATAAGGAAATTCTTCAAGAAAAACAATAAACAATTATGTGTTTAACACATAAATAGCTGCAGGGAATCTAGCAGAAACCACGTATTCTAGGGACCTTCATATATATTGCTGGACAAACTACACCTAAAAATTAAACATTCTACCCTGAGGAGAACAGACTGTATCCAACTGAAGAACATGCGTGCCCCAAGAGTCATCCACGGGCAGCAGCCTGGAATGTGAAACCTCTCCCTCTTGCTGTAAGTTAGAAGTCCTGGCTGGAGTCCAGACAGGTCTCCAGGGCAGGTTTAAACCTTCTTCCATTTCAGCAGCTCCAATGTCAGTCATTACTAAAAGCTCTTTATTCATTTTAAAGAATATTGGGTATTTCCGTAGTCATATACTAACAACCACACCAAAGAGAAGACATAATGAGACAAGAACAAGAAAGGAAATAAGCTAAAATAAGAAAGAAAGAAAATAAGTAAAAATAAAATAAAAATATTGTTAAGACAGTGGACATTCGACACTCAATAGCAAAAGTATTACCTCCAGACACAACAGCACCTTCTCCTGGATGCTGGGTCCACACATCCCTGGTCTCAATGTCTTCAGTCTGAGTGTCTCTCTCAATATTATCTTCATTATACTGAACATACGCCTTAGAAATGAAGGTATACCAAAATAACATTTAGTCTCATTTTCAGAGTAACTTGTCATTACTGAAAATAATAATTATAATTTTTTAAAGTTAATAATAAGCCCACTGTGCCAAAAGTAATTATCATGGCATAAATAACAATCATGCAAAGATTGCTTGTGTCTTTTCAAAAATATTTCCAAAAAGTCACAATAAGCAATTGGCTTTAGTTTGAAAACATTACTACCTACCTAGCCACACACAGGCTATTCTTTCAAACTGTCCTGGTTTTGCAAAACCAAGCATAATTTTTTTTTGAGAGAGAGACGGACAGTGAGAGAGACAGAAAGACAGAATCAATTTTATTTAGTTTTTCATGTGGCTTTTGCTGCTCTGAGACTTCGTTGTGTATGTGGTGCTGGGGTTTGAACCTGTGTACTCGCACATTGCCAGGCAAGCACCACTAGCAAGTGAGCCACCGCTCCAGCCCCAAGCATAATTTTTGTATTTCATAAAGGTATCATGCTTCAGTAAAGACAGTTTTGTTACTAATCACTTTGAGATGAGAGAAACAGGCAAAGAAGTTAAATAATCTACTCAAGGTCAGAGTGAATCAGCTACAAATCTAAGATGAGCACTGTCAGCATCCACTGTGGCCTCCTGCTATAAAACAGCATTATTTATTGAGTGTGCCAAATAGACAAGGAGGAGATTGATGGAGTCACTAACAGGGCACAAGGAAAATGGAAGATATCTGGCTGAAGACCTTTACAGCCCTTGTTTTTCCTGTGTATAACTGGAATTAACTTAGTACGAGGCTAAAGTTGTTTTTGATAAGCTGTTTTATACAGATAAATCCAAGTGTATTTGCTAGGACAATGTGTGAAGAATTCATTAAAGAAATTTAAATGCTTTATAAAAGTATTTAGCCTTGTTGTGAAGTTGGACTATCACATAATTAATTAATGACTGAAAACACTATCAGGAAATATAAAACTGTGAGATGACTATACCGATGTGGAAGCAGGGAAAAGATTCAGTGCAGCCATCAGGAAAGGCTTTACTGAGAGAAGCATCTTGGACGTGGAGGACCATCAGGAAGTTTGGGCAGAAGGGGCAGGAGAATTGGTTGAGCAAGTCAACAGAGTAGCCAGAGAGCAAAAAGTGCTGAGAATCAGAGAGGACGGGATGCCACAGTGAGGCCAGGTTTCAGAACAGACTTGGAGATCCTTGAATGACATGGCCAAGGTTAGACACAAGTGCTGCCTACTCCCCTGGAGCCGGGCACCAAATCCAAACTTGACTTTCTGTTCGACTCTAAAGAGAAAGCTTGCAGCAGCAACCTGCAGCCATGCTCCTAAAACTGCTTCCCTAAAACTGCACCCTTCTCAGAGCACCCAGATAATGAGGCTCTGCGACAGACACAGGCCCCCTGTGCTTGGCTTGCCCCTGTCACTCAGTAAGACCCCTGGTACTAACCTGCTTGGTGTTTTTTTTCCCAAAGTTTCTGATATACATGTCGTATTCATTTACTGGTGGTAGATCCAAGAGAGAGAAAGTGAATGAAAAATCTAAGTCAATAAGCCGAAGCAGTTTTGTACTTCGTGTCCTTTAAAACAAATTGGAAACAAGACAAAGTCAAATTGAATCACACACACAGGGAGGTGCGGGGAGGATGGAACAAATCCTACGATTATTCAGCTCTCGGTGAGGCCCTAACTGCTGTCAGGTACACAGTGTTGTTAGGACTGATGGAATGAATCTGGTGTGAGTGGGCCATCTCCTGCCTGGCTATGCAGCTTTTCCCCAAGTGCCCTCAGTTCCCAGCTTCTGCACCATGCAACCAACTCTCACAGTGGCTTCTGCTCTCCTGACTGAATCTCAAGTCTTACATGATCTCTGCCCATTTTTAACTAGAGGTATTTAGCTTGGCTTACTAAATTATAAAATATTTCAGGCATTAGGGATAGTAAACCATTGTCCCAATTGGTCAATAACCTTTAAATTTTGTCAAATTCATAGATAACTGCAACTTATAGAAATTTAATTTTTCAAGTATGATCCATTAATTGCTCATTTCACATTTGCTTACTCCAAGAAAGTTCTTTCCTGGCATTGAGATAATCACTTATATTATTGATGCTTTTTTATCATTTATCTTTTTAATCCATTTGGAAATCTATCTTGGGTATATTATGAAACAGATATCTATTTCCCTCAAAATTTTTACTTAATAGACAAAATTTGGATCTAGTAGTATAAGTACCTGTATTGGTTTTTCTTTTATTTAACTTTATTTCCTTAAAACACAAAACACACAAATGCCAGAACTCATCCGCATTTCTTTGAAGTAGTCTTACATTTTCCTCAAAAGCATTTTTACTTTTATTTATCCATTCGTTATATTTCAGGCCTTGATTTTTCCTTTGAAATCTTTAATATATTTTTGATCCAAGAAAACCCACACACTTCACAACATAACCAGTACCCAGGTAGGACCTGCACCCAGACCTGGTTACTGCACCACCCTGCAGCCACCAGGCTCCTCATGCCACCCTGCAGCCACCAGGCTCCTCATGCCCCAGCTGCCCACAGCCACCACAAAGGCCAGGCTGAACATCATGACCGACATCCTCTCACTTTATAAAGCTCTACCCCATATTTATATGTCTCAACAACACACTGTGTCATTTTGATTGTTTGAAAAACTGTGTTAAACTATATGTGGTTTTGAGAATTTGAATCAGGTTTTTAAAAAAAACCTGGTTGTAGAGCAGGAAACTTCAAGTTCACTGTCCTGATAGGAGCTCAAAATATAGGGGTAAAAAAAATGATGTGAAAACTTATTTTATTATTGATGATCTATCTGTTCACTTAGCAAATAGCTATTGAGTATTTACTAAGGCCACATACTGAGCTAGGTGATATGAAGTTTAGGCATACTTTTTTTTTAAATATAATCTTTTCATTGGCTCCTCAGTCCCATGACTTGACTTGAGAATATAAATTTCTAAATTTTATAAATTCATAGATTTACAGTGATTACAAGTTTGGACTTCAACACCGGGCAGCTCTGGGTTCAAAACTCAGCTCTACAACTCAACCCAATAACTGCAAAGTCAATTAAACCCCACACCTTTGCAATTTCCCAGCACACCTACTTCTGCTTAAGGGCCTGAATCCGACTCTTCTGACGGTGTGAGGCTGTGGCGAAGTCCACAAAAATTCCACAGACAGGGGCTCTGGACGGGGAACTGTTCACATCTACACAAGAAAAAAAAAAGCTATTTGTGTGACAATGAAATATTTCTTTCAAGCAAAAAAAAAAATAATTAAGAGTGAAACAGTCAGAAGCACATGCTAACAATCTACTTAATATGTCTTTAGTGGATGCTGAGGGTGACACTGATGATGCCTTCCACAGATAGCATTTAAGAGGCTGCTCCTGGGGCTGGAGTGGTGGCTCGCCGGTTACGGCACTTGCCCAGCATGCGCAAGTACACAGGTTCAAACCCCAGCACCCACGTACACAACAAAGTGTCAGAGCAACGAAAGTCATGTGAAAAACTCAATAAAAATAAAAGAGGCTGCTCCTGACCACTTTATTGAGAACTGTCAGACAAGGCAGATTTACTGTTACCTATTGTATATGCTAAATACATTATTAAGAGCTTCAGGAATATTTAAGCATATATTTAGGATATAGTCCTGTGTCCCCACCCCACCTATCCACCCTGAAAAAATAATAATTACAAATGAAGATTATGTGGTGGTCCCCCTTAATCATGGTTTCACTTTCTGAGGTTTTAGTCAACCATACTCAACCACAACTTGAAAACATTAAATAGAAAATTCAGAGCTGGGCATGCTGGCACATGCCTGTAATCTCAATGGCTCAGGAGGCTGAGGCAGGAGGATCATGAGTTCAAAGCCAGCCTCAGCAACTTAGCTAGACCTTAAGCAATTTAGTGAGACCCTATCTCAAAATGAAAATAAAAAGGGCTGGGGATGTGGTTCAGTGGTTAAGTGGCCCTGGGTTTAATCCCTGGTACCATAAAGAAAGAAAAAGTAAAAGATAACTCAACAAATAAGCAACTTATAAGTTCCAAACTGCGTGCTGTCTGTGTAGCATGACAAAATTTCACACTGTCCTGCCCGGCACCTAGCCCCAAAGTCACACACCCATACTGTGTGCACTACCCACCCATTTGTCACCCAGTTATCAGATTGACTGTCCTGGCGTCCCTGCACTTGTCTTCAGGTAACCCTTATTTCACTCACTCAAGAGCAGTGATGCTGGCAATCTGGCTGTGCCACAGAGAAGCTATGAAGTGCTTCCTTTAAGTGAAAAGGTGACCACTCTCCCCTTTAGGAAATCAAGCCACATGCCAAAGTTGTCAATATCTATGTGAAGAACAAATCTATCCATGAAGTTTCCTTTGAGACTGCTGAGTTCATATCTCAAGCTGCAGAAGTCACAGCCACACTCAGAGCATTACAGAGGCCTAATTAAGATGGAAAAGGCATTAAATTTGTGGGTGGAAGATGTGTACAGAAAATGATCCAACTGACAGCAACGTGTTGCAGCAGAAAGCATCGAGCCTACGAAGACTTCAGCAAACGGTCCCCTGAAATGAGGAGCACCATGTCAACTATTGCCTGTGAGGATGATTGATGGACAGTCTAAAAATTGCTGGTGGGACTGCATCTGCCAATGAAGAAGCTAGTTAAGGAGGAAGGACACCTTCCAACACAAGCCTTCAATTGCAAAGAAAGAAGATGTCAGGGCTTCCAACATGGAAGGACAGACAAACATGGTCCTATTGGCAATGCCAAAGGCACATGAGAAAGCCAGGTGTAGTGCACAGAGCAAAGAACTCACATGCTCTCAAAACCACCTGCGTACATTCCCAAATTAACACAGAGGACAATGAAATGAGAACAGAAGTCAAGAAATTCTTGGAAACAAATGAGAATGATGAAACAACATTTCAAAATCTCTGGGATAGTATGAAAACATTCTAAAGAGGTAAATTTATAGCACTGAGTGCCTTCATCAAAATTCAGGAAAGAGCCCAAATAAATAGACTTATGCTCCAACTCAAATCCCTACAAAAAGAGGAACAATCCAATCCCAAACCTAATGGAAGACAGGAAATAACTAAGACCAGAGCTGAAATCAATGAAATTGAGAACAATAACAACAACAACAAAATTCAAAGTATAAACAAAATAAAGAGTTGGTTCTTTGAAAAAATAAGATTGACAGACTCCTGGCTAACCTCACCAAAATGAAGAATGAATTGAAGCAAAACAATAAAATCAAAAATGAAAATGGGTATATCACCACTGACTCAACCGAAATCCAGAAGATTGTCAGAACTTATTTTGAAAAGATATATTCTTCCAAGTTTGATAACCTGGAAGAAATGGATAAATATTTTGCCACTTACAACATTCCCAAATTAACATGGGAGGACATTGAAATTCTAAACCAACCAATCTCAGATTGCGAAATCGAAACAGCAATAAAAGGTCTTCCAAAAAAGAAAACCCCAGGACCTAATGGATTCTTGGCAGAGCTCTATCAGACCTTTACAGAAGAATTAACGCTGATCCTCTACAAGCTTTTCCATGAAATTGAAAGAGTTGGAACCCTCCCAAATACTTTTTATAAAGCAAATATAACCCTAATATCAAAACCGAACAACAAGAAAAGAAAACTGTAGGCCAATTTTCCTGATGAACATAGACGCAAAAATCCTTAATAAAATTCTAACTATCCGGATCCAAAAATGCATCAAAATGATAATACATCACAATCAAGTGGGCTTCATTCCAAGAATGCAGGGCTGGTTGAACATACACAAATCAATGTAATTTACCACTTAAAAAGAATTAAAAATAAAAATAAAAATCATATAATCATCTCAATTGACACAGAAAAGGCCTTTGATAAAATTTAACACCCATTTATGCTCAAAACTCTGGAGAAGATAGGGATCAAAGGAAGATTTTTTTGTAAGAGCTATTTATGACAGACCCATAGTCAACATTATGCTTAACGGAGAAAGATCAAAGCATTCCCACTGAATTCAGGAACAAGATAAGAATGTCCACTTTCACCACTCTTATTCATTAAAGTCCTTGAAGCCCTAGTCAGAGCTATCAGACAAGAGAAGGAAATCAAAGGAATTCGAATAGGAAAAGACGAAGTCAAGATGTCCCTATTTGCTGATGACATGATCCTATACCTAGAAGACTCAATAAGCTTGACTGGAAAACTTCTAGAGCTTATAAACATTTTCAGCAAAGTGGCTGGTTATAAGATCAACACTCATAAATCATTAGCTTTCCTATACTCCAGCAACAAGTCCACTGAAGAAGAAATCAGGAATTCTGTCCCATTCACAATTTTCTCAAAAAGAATAAAATAGCTGGGCATCAATCTAACAAAGGATATAAAGGACCTCTACAATGAAAATTATTGAACACCAAAAAAAGAAATTGCAGAAGACCTGAGTAGATGGAAAAACATTCCACGTTCTTGGTTAGGCAGAATCAATATAATCAAAATGGCCATTCTACCCAATAGATTCGATACAATTCCCATCAAGATACCAATGACATTCTTCACAGATACAGAATAAGCAATTCTCAAATTCATATGGAATAACAGAAGGCCCAGAAAAGTAAAAATATTACTAAGCAAGAAAGAAGAAGCACGAGGAGTCACAATTCCTGACCTGAAATTATACTATAGGGCTATAGTAACAAAAATAGTGTGGTACTGGTATAAAAACAGAAATGAAGAACAATGAAACAGAATAGAAGATACCAAGACAAACCCTCAGATCTTTAACCATCTGATATTTGATAAAGGGGGCAAAAGCATAGTATGGAAGAAGGACAGTCTGTTCAACAAATGGTGCTGAATGAACTGGACAGCTATATGCGGACAACTGAAATTGGATTCTTACCTCTCGCCCTGCACAAGAATCAAATCAAAATGGTTCAAGGGGGGCTGGAGCGGTGGCTCAGCGGTTTCGGCGCTTGCCTGGCATGCGTGAGTACGTGAGTTCAAACCCCAGCACCACGTACACAACAAAGTCTCGGAGCAATGAAAGCTGCATGAAAAACTAAATAAAAATTATTTCTCTCTTTCTCTCTCTCTGTCACTGTCCCTCTCTCTTTAAAACAAAAATGGTTCAAAGATCTAGAAATTAAACCAGCAACTATACTACTACTTGAAGAAAAAAACAGGATCAACACTCCACAACATAGGTTTTGGCACTGCCTTCCTTAACAAGACTCCCATAGCGCAAGAATTAAAGCCAAGAATAAATGAATGGAATGCCATTAAATTAAAAAGCTTCTGCACAACTAAAGAAGTAGTCAAGAGAGAACCTACAGAATGGTAGAAAATCTCTGCAGGCTACACCTTGGACAGAGGGCTATAATCCAGAATATACAAAGAACTCAAAAAACTGAACACCAAAACCACAAATAATCCAATCAATAAATGGACTAGGGAGCTAAATAGAAATTTCTCAATGGAGGAAGTCCAAAAAGCCCATTAATATATGAGAAAATACTCTACATCACTAGCCATCAGAGAAATGCGAATCAAAACTTCACTGAGATTCCACCTCACTCCTGTCAAGAGTGGCAAAAATTAATAATATGAACAATAACAGAGGCTGGAGAGGTTGTGCGAAGCGAGGAGCACTATCGCACTGTGGGTGGGACTGCAAGCTTGTACAGCCACTCTGGAAAGCAGCGTGGATATTTCATAAAACTAGGGCTAGAACCACCTTATGACCCAGCTATCCCACTCCTGGGTATTTTCCTGAAAGAGCTAGAATTGGCATACTACAGAGATACAGCTTCAACAATGTTTATAGTAGTTCCATTTACTATAGCTAAACTATGGAACCAACCCAGATGCCCCTCATTGGACGAGTGGATTCAAAAACTGTGGTACATATATATAATGGAATTCTACTCTGCTATTAGAATGATATCATGGCTTTTGTAGCCAAATGGATGGAGATGGAAAAAAATTATGCTGAGTGAAATATCCCAAACTCAGATACTTAAGGGAAAAATGTTTTCTCTCATTTGTGGAAGCGAGAACACAATCAGAAACAGACTGAAAGTTAGCTAAGCTAATAATAACCTCAACATGGATGAATTTTTACATGAACAGGGGGAACCATGCCTATGATGCTGGGGGATGAAGGAGGGGTAGTGGGTTTAGGAGGGATATCAAGGCAGCTGGAGGGAGGGAGTAGGGGGGTTATCAACCCAGTGGGGAACCTTTGACATCCATGAGAAGCCCAACTAACATGGGGGTAAAGTAGGGGAAACATGGGATTGGGGAGAACTCAAAGGAGGGAGATCATGAACTGACATAAGCTTTGGCTTACTCTGTCAACATCCATGTGTTCACAAATGTGTGGCAACAATTCCCTCCAATATGTAAGACTATGTTGAACGAATAAAAAATTTAAAAAAATACCCGCCTGTGTTCTAGCAATAGTAAGAAGCATGGGGTGATGAGGTGACAGCCAACTTGTTTATGAATGGTTCCAACAATGGTCCGTCCACCTCAGAAGTGAGAAGCATTGGATGAGGAAGGGTGGGATTTAAAGCCTTACGGTAACAGACAATGCACCATCCTGACTCAGTTTTCTATGAAAAGGGAAAAGTTGTGTTTTAATTTCCAGATACCACCTCACTGCCCAGCCCCTTGACCAGGGCATCATCTAGTCTGCCACGGCCACATGCACCTGCCTGGTGCCTGGTGTGTAATCACATCTGATCAGCAAGTGATGCAATCCTACTCTTCACAAGGCATAGTGCAGAACATTCCATTGGAAGAACTTAGGAGGTCATGGATATTGTAAAAGGCTTCCTGTGGATCCACTGGGAAGTGAGGAAGATCATTCATGCAGCAGGACAAGTTGTGGAGAGGCATTTGCCCACATGCAGTGATGTGGAAGAGGTACCAGAAGCCACTGAGAAATGTGAATGAGTGAGGATCGGGAAGAGCTTGAGGAGTCCTGTACAGAGGCAGAGGAATAAGAAGCAAAGCAGACCAGCAAGGTGGACTCTACCCACGCTTGCCAAAGTGCTTCAAACTGCAGGACATTAAAGGACAAACGTGAACTGCGATCCTTAGATGGGGTGCAGCACTGAAGTCTCCACATGATCGCAAACCTCCACAGCAGTACTTGAATGAGTTGACAAGAGGGACAACTTCCAATCCCACGCTCTTCCAAAAGGTTTCAGCAGAAAAGAACTTTCAACTGTGGAGCTCCCCAGACATCGATGTCATCGTGGGTCAGCGATCTGTGGTCACCCAAAA
>PVKS010049073.1:0-12138 GCA_004027875.1 Aplodontia rufa | reverse complement strand
CTCCATCAGTAAACTGCTTGAGCTCATAAATAGATTTAGCAAAGTGGCAGGATACAAGATCAACATGCATAAATCAATAGCTTTCCTATACACTAATAATAATAGGACTGAAGAAGAAGTCAGGAAATCAGTCCCTTTCAAAATAGCTTTGAAAAAAATAAAATACTTGGGAATTAACCTTACAAGGGAAATCAAAGATGTCTTCAACAAAAACTATCAGTCATTGAAGAATGAAATCCAAGGCGACCTAAGTAGATGGAAAGATATCCCATGCTCTTGGTTAGGCAGAATTAATACAATAAAAATGGCCATTCTACAAAAAGCTTTATATAGATTTAATGCTATCCCTTTAAAGAAACCTATGTCGTTCTTTACAGACATAGAAAAAGCAATTCTCAAATTCATTTGGAACAACAAGAAACCAAGAATTGCCAAAACACTACTAAACAAGAAAGATGGAACAAGTGGTTTTGCCATACCAGATTTAAAACTATACTATAGAGCCATAGTAACAAAGACAGCATGGTACTGGTATGAAGATAGGAAAGAAGACCAATGGAATAGCCTAGAAGACTCTGAAACAAATCCTCAAATCTTTAAACATCTGATTTTTGACAAAGGGGGGCAAAATATTACATGAAGGAGAGACAGCCTGTTCAACAAATGGTGCTGGACAAACTGGTCAGCCACTTGCAGAAAGTTGAAATTAGACCCATATCTTTCTCCTTGCAAGTGGATCAAGTAACTAGGAATTAAACCAGCTACCTTGCAATTGATAGAAGACAAATTAGGTCCAACTGTTCAGCATTTGGGAGTAGGCAAAGACTTTCTCAACGTGTCTCCAAAAGTGAAGGAAGTAAAGTCAAAAATCAGTGAATGGGATGCCATAAAGCTAAAAAGCTTTTGTACTGGCAAGGAAACAATCATAAGAATCAAGAGGTTTCCTACGGAAATGGAGAGAATCATGGACTATGATTCCTCAGACAAGGGTCTCATATCCAGAATCTACAAAATCCTCAAAAATCTCAACTACAAAAACACTAACAGCCCAATTAATAGATGGGCCAAAGACCTTAATAGAAACTTCTCACCAGAGGACATTGATCAGGCCAATGAATACATGAGAAAGTGCTCTAAATCTCTAGTAATCAGAGAAATGCAAATGAAAACCACATTACGATATCACCTTATTCAGTGAGAATGGCAAAGATGAAGAAAATAAACAATAATAGATGCTGGAGGGGATGTGAAGAGATAGGAATACTAACACACTGTTGGTGGAGCTGCAGACTGGTATAGCCCCTCTGGAAAGCAGTGCGGAGAATCCTCAAAAAACTAGGGATGAGCCCACCATATGATCCTGCTATTCTTCTCCTGGGTATTTTTCCAGGGGATTTAGAATCAGAATATTATAGTGGCACAGTGAAATTGGATGTTCATAGTAGCTCAATTTACAATACCTAAATTATGGAAACAACCCAGATGTCCCTCACTGGATGAATGGATCCAAAAACTGTGGTACATGTATACCATGGAGTTTTACTCAGCAATTAGAAACAATGATATTTCAGCCTTTATGGTAAATGGATGGCTATGGAAGAAATTATGTTGAGTGAAATCAGCATAACCCAGAGAACGTAGGGTCGAATGTCTTCACTCATCTGTCTAGGCTGGAGCTGGACCTGGGCCATTGAGAAAGGAGGTCTATTATCATGTTTTAAATCTGGTTAAGATGTAATGTCTTACAACCTAAGGCATTTGCAGAGATGTTTTGGGAAGGAGTGTGGGGAAGGATAAGGGTGGGTAATTGGGGGCCCTTGGGGATATATATAATTTTTAGAATTTATATATATATATATTATTTCATTAGAATCTTGTTTGATTGTTCACCAAATAAATTTCTTAATTAAAAAAAAGTAGTACATTGAATTGTAGCCTAACACGTCATGAAACCAGGTAAGTTTTGATTAGTGGGATGAAAAGAGGAAATCAATTTAATCTGTTGTGACTTTTTTGTCCCAACTAAGACAAAGCTGGAAAATCTTACGTTCTGAATGTAAGTTTATTTTGAAAATGTGTTAGGAAAGACAGAAGATAAAATGCTTTCTTCCATGTGACCACTGGTAATGCTCAGTGTGTGTAAATAGTGCCTCAGTATCATGTAATCCCTTCATCAGGTATTGAACATGCAAAGTGCAGAATTAAATATATAAATTCTTGGGAAACATGAACTCTAAATATGCCAAATTGCCCTGAAGAACAGAATGAATGCAAATAGCTTAAGCCACATTTTTTATTGAGAAATTTGTTATTGAACAACCATACACAATTTTAACAAAGTAATATAAAATGTGTATAGATTCTGGATAGTAGAATTACCCCCAGGAGTGCCCCTCCCCCCAATTTACCACCCTTCCCCTTCCCACAATATCTTTAAAAAATATTATGTTATATAACAATACACCTTATCTGGATTTAACACATGGTAATAGACCACCTTTCTCAATGGCCAGGGTCTAGATCCAGCCTCCACAGAGGAGTGGAGACATTTGACCCTTGGTTCTCTGGGTTAAGCTGATTTTACTCAGCATAATTTCTTCCATAGCCATCCAGCTAGAAATAAGGATTAAGCCACATTTTTAAACACATTTTTTTGTTATGATGAAAAGTATTTTGTTTCAATTTAGATTGTATTTTGATTGTATAATAGCTAAGTTTCTTAATAAAAAATTAGAAAAAAAAACTTTAACCAAAAAAAATTCATAATATTTTTACGTTATTATACCACTTCTAGAATTTTGGTTTACATGCTTTCCAATCTCTTCTGTTTTTCCCTTGTATAATTGTAATTTTATGAACAATTTCATATAGTGATTTTTCTAATGTAAATAATACCTAAGCATCTTCTAGGCTATTATATAATTTCCATAGAGGTGATTTCTAATGATTCCATGTGCCTCCTGAGCTGATAGGTATTAGTTTGAAACCTTTTTTCTACTGTTGAACATTTTGGTTGTTGCTGTGAATGGCAATAAATTTTACCAAACTTTGATATCTCTTGCCCTGGCATATCTCTTTTAATCATAAAATATAATTAACCACATTAATGAATTTCCTGGCACTAAATTATCATTCGATCCTTTGTTATAATGTATTCTGAATCTCATTTTCTAGAATTATATTTGGATTTTTATATCTATGTTCATAAGTGTGATTGATATAAGCAGATACAGCAAAGCAATCTCATGGCTCCTTTGTCAGATAGACCTAATTTTGGATCTGCCACTTCCTGGTTATGTGTCCTTGAACACATTACTTAGCTTCTCTTTTTATCTGTTCTTTTACTTTGTTTTTATCTATTCATGTATTTTGAGACCAGCACTCAAGTGATGATTCTTACCTGTGATTAACACTGAATTGGAAAGTAAGTTTGAATGTTACATTTAAATTCTGAAAGGCAATTTGAATAACTCATTACATGGGTCCAAGTTATTGTAAATTCACATAGATATACACCATACTTAAGAATGTGACATCTTTCCTTTTTACATTGTTCTTCAAATAATCAACTTTTAGAAGTTGGTGGAATGAGAGTCTTGGACTATGCAAATGTATGAGATGATAAGGCTAACTATTACTAGCATGATGAGACCTAGTGGATTCTAAATCCTGATCTGTTCACTGTTTAGCTGAAAAAGAAGGACTACTTGGCCTGTCCACTTGGATAAAATCCACACTCCCAGATGATTCTCATGTGTAGGCTCAGATAAGGAAAACAGGGGTAAACAGAATCATATATTTTTTGACTACACAGTTTCTAAGTTCTGTTATTTATATATTGTTGATCTCAGAAAAATTCTCTAACCTTTGTGAACATCAGTTTTATCATCTGTAATAAAGACTTAATAACTCTATTGTAGAGTTATAAATTGTTTTTTGTGTAATAAGTGATTGATAAATGACAGCTATTATTATTATGGTATTTATTCCTGTGACAATGAGATATGTTCCTCTACAAATTAATGTTTTGTTGTTGAGAGTCTTCTCAAAATTAAGATAAACAGTTCTGTTAGTTGCCAAATAGAAGAGTTAGTGGTTTGTTACATTGCTTGAAGATGTGTGAATTTGTCCACACATAGAACTCATTTAATCATATCATTGTTAGTTCATTTGATTTAGTTGTATCAAAATCATGAATTTTAACTTAGATGTGTAATTCTAATTATTGACTTAAGTGACTTCAAAACTATTATGCTATGGTGCTCCATTAAAATGAAAAAATGCCTTTCCAAAAAAAGGGAGTGACACATGCCAGGCAATGCTATGGAAGGAAGTATTAGATTTCTTGGAGTAGATCCTAAAAATCTTAGAGTGGAAAGTCAGGGTGACCAATTTATGTGTTTGAAGAGTTGCTGTTTAGATGCCAAACAGCTTTTTCTCAAAAGTTATTGGCTGACTTTCAAGAGAAGTTGGCTAATTTTCAGGATGCTTCCTTCAGTTAAGAAACAGAATGAAGCTATTTGGGCTATGCTGATGACACATTAATATCCTATCATGTACCAAAAAAAGAGTACAATTGGTCCAAAAATTATGAAAAGGCCACTATACTGAACATAGGGTATCTAAAATTCAAAACTTGGTTTCTAAACTTGATTAGGCCACTGATGAAAAACTATGGATGAATGTAGATTGTTGTTAAGTATAAAAAGGTAAGTATTTATGTGATTCCTCCCTCTTTCCTGAAAGCTGTAATGAAACAGCATGAGTTCAATGGACACCATTTTAAAGCCTTGAAATTATAGTTGTACAATATCTTAGCATCTGTACCTGCACTCTTAGGATAGGGTACAGTAATTGTTCTCAGTAACAATTTGCCATTCTGCACTTCCTTATAAGCCTGAATTTTGTCCACATGTGTAGACTTGGTATTGCTTTTTCTCCCCTACTTTAAAGAGTTTATAGAAGTAGAGAGTTGTTTATGCTAGTAAGCACTGTAAACTCATGAGGCTTTTGATTCTTTTGAGTTTTCGTAGGGTTGCTGAGAAGTAAGTGATGTTAACCTAAAGCTTAAATAGTAGTAAATTTTTAGATTGTTCATTGTCTTGCCTGTTCTGACATGTTAGTCACACACATGCATAGTGATAATCTAACTTAGAAATGACAGGCAATCTAGGGATAGAAGAATCTTACCTCAAAGGTTAAATTCAACAAACCCAAGGCCAACATCATTGTTTTAGTCAGCTTTTCCTTGCTCTGATTGAACAACCTGACAAGAATGATTTTAGTAGAAAAAGGTTTATATAGGGGCTCATGGTTTCAGAGGTGTTGGTACACAGAAGGCTGGCTCCATTCCTCTAGACTTAAAGTGAGGCTGAATATCATGGTGGCAGAGGGAGAAGAGAGTTCAAGGAAACACATCAGTAAGAGGAGCAGAGAGCAAAGCTCCAGTCCAGATACAGACATAATATATACCCCAAAGGAGCACCCCCAGTGTCCCACTTCCTCCAGCCATATCCTACCAACAACAGCAATAACAACAGTCCACCAGAAGACTTTTTCCAGCTAATAAACACATTTGGTAAAGTAGCAAGATACAAGATCACCTTATACAACTCAATTACTTTCCTATACTACAGTAGTGAATCTGCTGATAAAGAAATCAGGAAACCATCTCATTCACAATAACCACAAAAAATGAAATATGTGAGAACTAATCTAACCAAGGAAGTAGAAGATCTCTACAATAATATGAATATAACACTGAAGTAAGAAACTGAAGACTTTAGAAAATGGAAAGACCTCTCATGTTCTTGGATAGGCAGAGTTAATATTGTCAAAATGGCCATAGAACCAAAACCAGCATGTAGACTCACTACAATCCCCATTGAAACATCAATTATATTCTTCACAGAACTATAATAAATAGTCCTGAAATTTGTTTGGAATAGATGCCCATCACTTGATGAATGGATCCAAAAACTGTGGTACATATATACAATGGAATACTAATCAGCTATTAAAGAAAACGATATTGTGGCATTTGCAGCCAAATGGATGGAGATGGAAAAAATTTTGCGAAGTGAAGTATCCCAAACTCAGAGACTCAAGGGCCGAATGTTTTCTCTCGTTTGTAGAAGCTAGAATATAAGCAGAAACAGATTGCTAGATGGCTAACCTCACAATTAATTCAACATGTATGAATTCTTACATGATCATGGGGAACTGTGCTAAGATTCCTGGGGGATGTAGGGAGGGGAGAAGGGAATAAAATTAAAAAAAAAGATTTGAGCCTGGACAGGGGAGTGGGGGGGGGGACACTTTATTTTATGCTTAAAATTAGATTTAATTTTTTTAACTGAAATTTGTGATTATTGTAATACACTGAAAACTTCAGAAACATGATCACTGCTTATTCTTGCAATTAAAGATATTATTTAAAATAAAAAAAAACAATAGAAAAAGTCCTAGAATAGTTGAAGCAATCAAGAGGAAAAAGAGCGATGCTGGAGGCATTATAATACTGGACTTTAAATTATTCTACTGAACTACATAACAAAAACAGCATGGTATTATCATCAAAATAAACATGAAGGCCAATGGAATAAGTAGAAGACAGAGATGTAGCTCTACAGATACACTGATACTTCACAAAGGGAGCAAAAAATATGTTGGAGAAAAGACAGTCTTTTTAAACAAATGGTGCCGGGAAAACTGGCTATCTGTATCCAAAAGAATGATACAAATTAGGTCCCTTTTACTCTGTGCAAAAGTCAACTCAACTGCTTGAATAAAATATCAGGATAACATTTCATCACATTGGTGAGGGCACTTCCTTAATAAGACACCTAAAACTCAAGAAATAAAACAAAAAATCAATCAATGAGATTCCATCAAATTAAAAAGCTTCTGAAGAGCAAATGAAATAATTAAAAGCACAAAGAGAGAATGGGAGAAAATCTGCCAGCTGCTCCTCTTATGGGATTGATATCTAGAATATATAAAGTGCTCAAAAAGCTTAACACCAAAAAAAAAAGGGCAAAAGAACTAAACAGACATTTCTCAAATGAAAAACAGTGGGAAACAAAGAATATATATATATATATATATATATATATATATTCATAAAATTTTCAACATATCTAGCAAACAGGGAAATGAAAATCAAAACTACACTAAGATTTCACCTTACTCCAGTTAGAATAGTAATTATTAAGAATATAAATAATAATAAGTGCTGTAAGGATATGGAGAAAAAGGTACACTCACACATTGTTGGTGGAATTCCAAATTAGTACAAGCACTCTTGTAAGTAGTATGGAGACTCCTGGAAAGACTAGTATAGGAAACACTACAAGACCCAGCTATCCCTCTCCTCAGTGTCTATCCAAATGAATTAAAATCAGCATTCTATAGTGATACAGGTACATCAATGTTTATATTTATTGCAGTGCAACTGAAAATGGACAAAGGATTGAACCAGGCCCAATGTCCATCAACAGATGAATAGATAAAGGAAGTGTTACACACACACACACACTCACACACACACACATATGTGTGTATATATATATAAATATATGAATATATGTGTGTGTGTGTATATATATATATATATACATATAAATGTTTTACCCCCATCATATGCCTTGATGGTACTTGCTTGTAAATGGACAGAACTGGAGAATATCATGCTAAATGAAATAAGCCAGACTACAAAAGTCAAGGGTCAGATGTTTTCTTTCATATATAGAAATTAGTTCAAATTAAGAAAAAAATGAAGGGGGATGAACCTGTGAAAATAATAGGAGGGAGATTTGTGAAGGAAAGGAAGATGATTGAGGGGGAGGGAGGAAGGACAGGAAAACAGGAACATGGAATAAGATCAACCAAATGAAGCCAGGTATGTATGTATGTATATATATATATATATATATATATATATATATATATATATATATATATATATATATTCTGAAGTGAATTTCATCTTCATGTAAATCTATAAAGTACTATTTGAAAGAAATTATAAAGAGTAGAGGGAAGACCAGTAGAGTGGAAGAGGTACAGGAGGAGCAAGGGGGAGGCATTGAAGTGGAGAAAATTTTATTCCCATGCTTGCATAATTTCGTCTAAGTGAACCCCAATATTATTCATATTTATAATGCATTAATAAAAATATAAAAAGGAGCTTTAGTGGTTAGTTATAACTTCAAAAATCCCAGGAGTTCCTGAACTTTAAGAAGAATCTGAAGAACTGGCATAAAGAGCCAATTACGGATGTGTTCCACAGCACTTGTGGTCAGGCAAATATTAGACACTGATGAGTGTGTTTAGTTTTTCTCCTTGGTTTCTTGTTTTTTCTTTTAAAAAATTTTCTGATTTGACCAATGGTCAAACTACTGGAACTGGGAGAAAATTATTGGGTCCACACTGTTGAAAGATATCTTCACAATGCCATTTGTTGAAATCCTTTATTTTGTGATCTTACAGACAATAGTGTAAGTATTTGCAAAGAAGTTAATGGATTGTATTCAATGGGTATATGTTCGTACTTCTCTGTGAAACTGATAAAAATAATGGAGTGTCTATTATATTCTTTCTCACTTTTCATTAGGTTATTAGGAAATTATTATGCATTTTTCTCATACCAGACAACTGTGGTCTGCTTATGTCTTATGCCAGTGATGCCAATAGCAGAGGATATTTTGTTTCTTTGAAAAGGATGGGGATGGGACTGGAGCTGTGGCTCAGCTACAGAGCACTTGCCTGGAATGTGCAAAGACTCAGGTTTGCACCCCAACACCACATACACAACTAATTGTTGAGACAACAAAAACCAGATGAAAAAGTAAATAAAATTGATTATCGGTTTATCTTTCTCTTACTATCTCTTAAAAAATGTAAGCATGGGGATAAGGCAGAAAGTATCAGAGTCAGGGTCATAGATGTACAGAACTCTACTTTAATCTCCCCTTCATCATGTACTACCTGTAGAATACTGGATAAATTACTTAATATTTGAGAGACTTAGTTCTCTTATCTGTAATGTTGGGACAATGAGACCTAATTTATATGTACACTGTGATATTTGGAAATACTTTTAATTAAAAATATAATAGATTTTTATTATGCATATGTTAAAATATATATGCAGTGTAAATTTGATCAATTGAGCTAATATTTTGAAGTGGGAATATTTAAAATCTACTCTTTTAGTGATTTTCAAAATATATTATCATTAACTATGGTTATCATGTGGCACAATTGGTCTCTTGAAACTATTCCTACTATTTTAATAAAATTTTGTATCTTGTAATAATCATCTCTCCAGCCCCATCTCCTGATCTCAGCCTCTGGTCACCACCATTATATTCGCTACTTCTGTAAGCTCAACTTTTTTATATTCCATATACAAGTGAGATCATGCACTGTTTGTGCCTGGTTTCTTTTTTTTTTTTTATCTTTGAACAACCATACAAATTTTTAACAAAATAATATAAAATGTGTGTAATTTCGGGATACTAGATTTACCTCCAAGAGTGCCCCCCCACCAATTTTCCACCCATATCCCTCCCTTCCTTTACCCACAATATCTCTAAAAAAGTATTAGACTGTATAACAATACATCTTATCTGGATTTTCTTATGTTTAACATAATGTCCTACAAGTTCATTTGTGTCATCATAAATGACAGTAGTTCCTTTCCTTTTATGACTGAATCACACACACACACACACACACACACACACACAAACACAAACACACACAAATGCACATATATACACATTTTTTTTGTTGCTTTTCCTGAGTGTCCATTTGTGGATACTTAGGTTGATTCCATGTCTTGTGTACTGAGTTGTGACTTTTTTTTTTTTGGTGCTTGGAATTGAACCAAGGGGTGCTTTTCAGCCCTTTTTACTTTTTATACTTTTTAAATTTTTTTTTTATTTTTGAACAACCATACAAGTTTTTAACAAAATAATCTAAAATGTGTATAGATTCTGGATATTACAATTACCCCAGGAGTGCCCCTCCAATTACCCACCCTTATCCCTCCCTTCCCCTTCCCACAATATCTCTAAAAAAGGATTATGTTGTACAACATTACATCTTATCTGGATTTAACACATGATAATAGACCAACTTTCTCACTGTCCAGGGTCTAGTCCCAACCTCCACAGATGAATGGAGATAATCAACCATTAGTTCTCTGGGTTAAGATGATTTTACTCAGCATAATTTCATCCATAGCCATCCATTTACCTTCAAAGGCTGCAATATCATTGTTTCTAATTGCTGTGTAAAATTCCATGGTATATATGTACCACAGCTTCTGGATCCATTCATCCAGTGAGGGACATCTGGGTTGTTTCCACAGCCTAGCAATAGTAAATTGAGCTGCTATGAACATAGATATTGCTGTGTCACTATAATGTGAGGATTCTAAATCCCCTGGAAAGATTCCCAGGAGTGGAATAGCAGGGTCGTATGGTGGGTTCATCCCTAGTTTTTTGAGGATTCTCCACATTGTTTTCCAGAGGGGCTGTACCAGTCTGCAGCTCCACCAACAGTGTGTTAGTATGCCTATCTCTCCACAGCCCCTCCAGCATCTATTATTGTTTATTTTTTTCATCTTTGCCATTCTGACTGGCATAAGGTGATATCTTAATGTGGTTTTCATTTGCATTTCTCTGATTACTAGAGATTTAGAGCACTTTCTCATGTATTCATTGGCTTGATCAATGTCCTCTGATGAGAAGTTTCTATTAAGGTCTTTGGCCCATTTATTAATTGGACTGTTAGTGTTTTTGTAGTTGAGATTTTTGAGGATTTTGTAGATTCTGGATATGAGACCCTTGTCAGAGGAATCATAACCCATGATTCTCTCCATTTGTGTAGGAAACCTCTTGACTCTTTTGCTTGTTTCCTTGCCAGTACAAAAGATTTTCAGCTTTATGGCATCCCATTCATTGATTTTTGACTTTACTTCCTTCACTTTTGGAGACGTTGAGAAAGTCTTTGCCTACTCCCAAATGTTGAAGTGTTGGACCAATTTTGTCTTCTATCAGTTGCAATGTAGCTGGTTTAATACCAAGTTCCTTGATCCATTTTGATTTGATTCTTGTGCAAGGAGAAAGATATGGGTCTAATTTCAGTTTTCTGCAAGTGGATGACCAGTTTGTCCAGCATCATTTGTTGAAGAGGCTGTCACTTTTCTATGTAATATTTTGTCCCCCTTTGTCAAAAATCAGATGTTTAAGGATTTGAGGGTTTGCTGATTTTTACCACACTTTTGAGGAGGAACTAACACCTCTCCTTATTAAGTTATTCCAAGAAATTGAAAAGGAGGGAATGCTCCCATCCACTTTTTATGAAGCAACCATAACTCTGATACCAAAACCTGACAAGGATACATGAAGAAAAGAAAATTACAGACCAATATCCCTGATGAACTTGGTGCAAAAATCCTTAATAAAGTACTAGCAAACTGTATTCAAAAACTTACCAAGAAAATAATCCATCATGATCAAGTGGGCTTCATCCCAGGAATGCAGGGCTGGTTCAACATACGCAAAACAATTAATGTAATCCACCACTTAAACAGAATCAAGGACAAAAATCATATGATCATCTCAATGGATGCAGAAAAGGCCTTTGATAAAATCCAGCACCCTTTTATGTTCAAAACTCTAGAGAAGATGGGGTTCAAAGGACTATTTCTGAACTTTGTTAAGGCTATATATGCTAAACCCTCAGCTAGTATAATACTAAACAGAGAAAAGCTGAAAGCATTTCCACTAAAATCAGGAACAAGACAAGGCTGTCCGCTCTCACCACTTTTATTCAATATTGTTCTTGAGACCCTAGCTGGAGCAATTAGGCAAGAGAAAGAAATCAAAGGGATAAAAATAGGAAGAGAGGAAGTCAAATTCTCTGTTTTTGCTGATGACATGATCCTATATCTGGAAGATCCAAAAAACTCCATCAGTAAACTGCTTGAGCTCATAAATAGATTTAGCAAAGTGGCAGGATACAAGATCAACATGCATAAATCAATAGCTTTCCTATACACTAATAATAATAGGACTGAAGAAGAAGTCAGGAAATCAGTCCCTTTCAAAATAGCTTTGAAAAAAA
>PVKS010049072.1:0-12144 GCA_004027875.1 Aplodontia rufa | reverse complement strand
AGCTTAACCCAGAGATCTAAGGGTCGATTGTCTCCACTCATAGGTGGAGGTGGGGACTAGACCCTGGACAGTGAGAAAGCTGGTCTAGTAACATGAGTTAAATCCAGATAAGATGTAATGCTTTACAATCTAATACCATTTTTTTAGAATTTTAAAGGGAAAGGGAAGGGAGGGATAAGGGAGGGTAATTGGGGGGGGCACTCCTGGAGATAATTGCAATATCCAGAATATTTACACATTTTATACACATTTTATATTATTTTGTTAAAATCGTGTAAGGTTGTTCAAAAAAAAAGGCCTAGTCTGGCATTCTGATAACTGAAAAGGCCTTCCTTCTGCCTCTCCAAAGTCACATCAGCATTCTCAGTGATATGAGCTTTAAGGAAAGTACAGATGACCTGGCCCTCATCTTTCCAGGTCCCATTCTATGAAGGAGGTTAGCTCAGTCACCAACACTCTTCCCCAAAATAAGAACTTACTCTATCTACAGGAATATTTTTTGTCCAAAGAGATTTCCACAGGAAATGTCTTTCCAAAACCTGTAAGGACCCAATTCACACACACAGAAACTGTTATTTCAAATACCTACAGTTTCGGAAAGGTAAAGTAATGAATTAAGAAGATGAGTTTGGGGGCTGGAGCGGTGGCTCAGCAGTTTCAGCACTTGCCTGGCATGCGTGAGTAAGCCGGTACACAACAAAGTGTCAGAGCAACCAAAGCCACGTGAAAAACTAAATAAAAATTGTTTCTGTCTTTCTCGCTCTCTCACTGTCCCTCTTTAAAAAAAAAAAAAATGGGTGTGACTCAGAGGGGAGTGGGAGGGACCATGGTGAGCAGGACACACTTATACAAATAGCAAGAGAGCCTCATATCCACCCACAGTGGCCATTCCAGCTTCTTCCACTTTCAAACCCTCCCTGTTTAAAAATGTCCATTTGGAAATGTTTTGAAATATAATAATTTTTTTAAGTCAGCCCCCTCTTCTCCAGCCTGTGGTCCAAGTCTGTACTTTGTGTTAGAGCCCTATTGAAGAATCTCAATAATTCCTGGTGCATTCTTCTTTTCCGGGCCTGGCCCCTTTCCGACTCTACCTCCTCTTTTTTTTTTCCCACTCTCAGAAACTTGGGCTCACGTTCTTTACCAGTCTCCTCTCTCTTCCACATCTTCCCTTCTCTCCCACCCCAAGAGTTGCAGAGGAATGCTTTCTGACCTAGACCTACTTTTCCCCCTGGGAGTCCCAAGTCGCCTGAGAGCCGACATGGCCTCGTCCTGGGGGCCCCCTACTCTTAACGGAGAAAAAGGACTTCATCCTCGGGAACTCAGGGGTGGCGATATGTGTTGGGGGCACCTCTCAGAAAATCTACTCTCCCAGTGGGTTAAAGGGGGAGGGGAGGACGGGGTTTAGAGATGCGACAGAGCTGTGTGGCTTCCAGTTGGGAAACCCGGGTCGTTTAGGCATCCTTGGCTGAAGTCACTTGCGAAGCAGTCGATTCTCTGAGAGAGGAGCGGAAAACAGAGGAAGGCTCCTATGCAGATGGCCCTGTCTGGGCGCCCCAGGTCGATCGCACGCGCAGCTGCGGTATTCACTGCGCTTCCCCGCCCCCGCTCCTGGATGCCCCCCTTCCCTCTCCGGGCCCGACCGGGAGCAGGAGCTCCGCCCCCAACGCGCTGTCCCAGCCCCCACGCCTTAAAACCCAGAGCACACCGCCCCGCCGCGCCCAGCCTGCCGCACCTCTCGCGTCTTCCGTGGCTCCAGCCGCAGCCGCACGCCCGGCCTTGAAACCGGCACCATGAGCTTCAGTTCGGAGCACTACCTGTGCTCCGCCTCCTCCTACCGCAAGGTGTTCGGTGACAGCCCTCGCCTGTCTGGGCGTCACTCCGGGGCTAGCGGCGCGGGCAGCTTCCGCTCGCAATCATTGTCCCGCTGCAATGTGGCCTCCTCGGCAGCCTGCTCCTCGGCCTCGTCGCTTGGCCTGGGCCTGGCCTACCGCCGGCTGCCGGCGTCCGACGGGCTTGACCTGAGCCAAGCGGCAGCGCGCACCAACGAGTACAAGATCATCCGCACCAACGAGAAGGAGCAGCTGCAGGGCCTCAACGACCGCTTCGCGGTGTTCATCGAGAAGGTGCACCAGCTGGAGACACAGAACCGCGCACTCGAGGCCGAGCTGGCCGCGCTGCGGCAACGCCACGCCGAGCCGTCGCGCGTCGGAGAGCTCTTCCAGCGCGAGCTGCGCGACCTGCGCGCGCAGCTGGAGGAGGCGAGCTCAGCGCGCGCGCAGGCCCTACTGGAGCGCGACGGCCTGGCCGAAGAGGTGCAGCGGCTGCGGGCGCGCTGCGAAGAGGAGAGCCGCGGGCGCGAAGGCGCCGAGCGCGCCCTGAAGGCACAGCAACGCGACGTGGACGGCGCCACGCTGGCCCGCCTGGACCTGGAGAAAAAGGTGGAGTCACTGCTGGACGAGCTGGCCTTCGTGCGCCAGGTGCACGACGAAGAGGTAGCCGAACTGCTGGCCACGCTGCAGGCGTCCTCGCAGGCCGCTGCCGAGGTGGACGTGGCTGTGGCCAAACCAGACCTGAGTTCCGCCCTGAGGGAAATCCGCGCCCAGTATGAGTCCCTGGCCGCTAAGAACCTGCAGTCAGCCGAGGAGTGGTACAAGTCCAAGTTCGCCAACCTGAACGAGCAGGCAGCGCGCAGCACCGAAGCCATCCGAGCCAGTCGCGAGGAGATCCACGAGTACCGGCGCCAGCTACAGGCACGCACTATTGAGATCGAGGGCCTGCGCGGGGCCAATGAGTCCTTGGAGAGGCAGATCCTGGAGCTGGAGGAGCGACACAGTGCCGAGGTGGCCGGCTACCAGGTAAGGGCTGGAGTGCTAAGTAGGGAGGGGCTACCTGTCCTCTCGCGTGCATACCTGCATTCCCTGTAAAATGGAGGCAGAAGGAAACTAGGGGAGGGTCAGGGAGAAGAGAAAGAGCATGGGCTGGAGGCGTTGGCAAACAAAAAACTCCACTGTGAACTGTCAGGTACACGGAAGCTGTCTTTCCAGCCCCTCAATTATGTTCCTGTCCGGGCCTTTTTTTAACAAAGAAGCCCTTTAACTTCTTTGGAGTCCGAAAAATTGAACTCTGCCTCCCTGCAACCAAAGTAGGAGTCCACGGTCCTGACTGATATCTCAGTTTAATTCTTTGCTTAATTCTTTTCTGTGCGCTTCAGAATTGAGAATTATGGACTACGAGAATTATGGTCTGCCTCAGGGTTAGCAAATGGGAAGGGCCCCGTCCCATTTTCATGACTTTTGCCCTCAAAGGATTACAGATTGGGGACCAAAGAGCTCGATTGTGATTGGGCTAGTAACAACCGACCCACTCTACCCTTCCCCTACGCCCCCCCCTCCCCCCACGGTTCACCAGTCGATCTACTGACGACATTCGCTTCCCAAGGAAAGCTTTCCACCAGTTAGCGGACGAAAAAAAAAGATTAGGGCGCTGTCCGCGGTGCTGATCGCTAGTTCCTCCCATCTTGGATACGATGTCTGTCCTATCTCATGTCCCAGTTATGAATCTCTAAGCAATTAACTGCTTTGATCTCTTTTTTTCCTTTTTTCTTCTGCAACATCAACACATCAGTCTTGGCTACCTGCAATCAAAGGTCACCTCGTGGACAGCATCAATTTTCACTTTCATGGATGGCTAAGCACTTAACAAAAACCACTTACTCTGCTCAGTGCTGTGAAGTCCCACTTGAAAATTCTCATTGTCTTAGCATTTTTGCATATTAAGTGTATGTGACAAATCACAGAGATGGTTTCTTTGTTTTAGGCGACGTTTTTTTTCCATCTTTCTCTGGCCTGTAAATGCCTGTGAAGGTATTGATTGGCTCTTTCCTCCCAACAAAGGCATCTTCAGTTTTACTAGACAGTACATTCTGGGTTTATGACTACAAAGAACACAGAGGCAGGATTCAGGGTGAATGAAAAATGTAGAAAAGAACCAAAATAGTGTGGTTCTGTTTCAAAGTACAATAAAGGGTCCTTGGAATAGAATGCCAACAATTCGGAAACTTGAAGTAATTCTATCAAGGTTACATTACATTTAATAAAATTACTAGGATTTGGGAACATTAATAAAACAAAATTGAGAAAGAGCGTGAAACTTTAAAAGTGCTATTTTAGTAAGGGATTAAAGAATTATTGATGTACAGATGTTTGCTGTTCATTACAAAGGACTCCGTGTGAAAAAGGAAGAAAGCTGGCCTGGAGTGTTTGGTTAGCTTGGTATATAGTATTATTCAAATAAATACTTCAATTCTGCTTCAAAATTGGTAACTTGAATTTTTCACTATGAGGCCTCGCCCCTGGATGATCTGAATTAATCACACTCCATTAATTAAGACTTCACATTTTCTTCCAGAAGCCTCAAAGGTTAGGCTAGGTGGTCTTCTGGAGGGAGTGCCTAGTATTTCTACAAAAAGGCTAACTTAGCCAGAACTGTCAGCTGAATTGGGCTGTGCCATGTGCTCTGTGTGATTGTTTCAGCCCCTGCATTCTAGAGCTAGTGCTAGTGTTGTCTGGCTTATTTGCTGTAAAAGGTTTTCTGTATTAGACAATAGTAGGGTGCAAGAAACAAAACACAACAGCAGTTGCAGCATCTGCAGCTCTGCAGTGCTGTAGGTGTCAGCTTTGACCTTCAGAACCTCAGTGGAACCACCCATAAGTGTGGAAGTGGAGGTCAGACAACAAAGAGCTTTATTTCCTACCTTTTGGGGCTTAAGGCTGGGGTGAAGCTCACAGCTTGATCTGCATATCCAGAAGTCCTAACTTTTCTGACTGTTCTCTCTGACACTCTTAGTACTGACCAAGGTGAAAGTCTCCCCTCTCCACAGTGAGATCCAGCCATTGTTTTCTTGCCCTCTCACCCCACCCTACCCCCATTCACTGCAGTAATGGGAAGCAGTTCCGCTTCTGCTGCAGAAATTGGTAGTAATCCCATTTTCCTTTGTAAGCTTGGTGACCCTCTCCAAGACACACCAAGGCCTCTTTACAGGCAAGTGTTTCTTGCCACGGAGAGCCTATTTGAGGACAGAAAGCTTATTACACTTTTGAAAGGGTAAAGAATGATTCAAGGTGACACAGTAAATATATAAGAGTGTATGAGATGCTGAATCAGGCAAGAGAAGAGATTAGAAAGAGCTCCAGCTATTGTCTTCAAAAGTCAAATGCAGCCATCCTTTGCATGGAAAACTGAAGGCTTTTCCATTTCTGACCTGGTGATTTTGATTCCTCCATAGTTGCTTCACTATCAGAGTCCCAGTTGTGCTAAAGATGTACAAAGACGCTCTTAGAGGGTAGTCAGGGTCCCAGACCTGAACTGTGGTCAGTCTTAGAAAGTCAAAGCTTTCCTTGAAAGACCTTGCTGAACAATCATGAGCACTACTGGTTAATGCTCTCCAGGGAAAAGAGCCAAGTCTGCTTTCTTCTCTCCAATATGAGATTGGAGTATAGCCTAATTAAATAGCAGGAAGGGTCTGGCCCCTGGGAGATGGAAGTGACAGTGGCTGCATATAAATCTATAGTTTGATAGATCTAGTTCTGAAATTGGAATTAAAAGGGGAAAAATCGACATTTGACCTTTTTTAAAAAAAAAGAAAAAAAAAGCTGTTACACTCTGTTACTGTCACCTAGACCACTATAACAACTACTTTATAGAAATTTAAACCAGTGGTTCCTAAACCTAGTGACTCACCAAGTCAAGTGGGAGTTAAAAAAAAAAAAAAAAGATTCTTGGGCCCACTCCCAAGCGCATAGAGTCAGTAATTCCCAGAAATAAGCTGTTTTCAATAAAAGGGCTGCATCCTGTTGGTCCTAAGACTGATTTTGGAGGACACTGACCAAAGCCACATATTTCAATAAACTAACCTACAGAGATAATTAGAAGATTTTAAAATGTGATAGAAGAAAGAAAGAAAAAGGTGTGGATGAAACAAAGATAGGAGTGAGAGTAAGGAATGCACTGTGTGCATCATGGGTGGAACACATTTAAATATTCTCTCTTCCCACCTAAATTGTTTATGTAGAACAATAATTCTGGATGGCCCTTTTCAATCAGACTGCTGCACTCACCTGACTGAGGGCCCCCCAAAAGTGATGAAATCCACACACTGTCTCTTTTTCACTGCAGTTGCCAGTGTGGCTCTTTCTTTCTCTTGCTCCAACCTGCATCCTTCCAGCTGTGGGCCAGATGCTCAGCAGTTGTCTTAGCTACTCCAGGAGAGACCCCAGCTGGAACAGGGAGTGCCTCTGGTTTCCTAGGCTAAGCCAGCAGCAGCTGCATGGTTGGGGGAGGGGGCAGACTGCAGCACTCTGCTCAGATTTCCAGCTGGAGGCCATCTTGGCAGGGCTTTTGAAGGGCAATGCAAGACGCCTGGTGTGGGGAGGAGAGTGCAAACAAAGAGGCCATCAGTGGTCAGTAGTTAGCCCTTCTGGAAAAAGCCAAGTTGTGCTTTTTGTCCATTCTGATCTATAAAATAGGTATGTGACCTGAATGACATAAAAGTTCAAGAAATCTCATCCATTTAGAACTTAGTTCCCCACCAACCTCTGATTCAGTAAATACAGCTATTTAACAAAAGTAGTGTTTTAAAAAAGGATCTGATTGATCTGCTGATGAGACAAAATAGCATCTTCAAATCATATATTAGGAAAATGACCCCTTTGATACCCCTGGCCTAATCATTCTTTACATGATTCTAAAGTGCTTCCATATCGGGCTGGAGCGGTGGCTCAGCGGTTTTGGCGCTTGCCTGGCAAGCACAAGGACCCGAGTTCAAACCCCAGCCCACGTACACAACTAAGTGTTGGAGCAACAACAAAGGCCATGTGAAAAACTAAATAAAGTTGTTTCTCTCTTTCTCTGTCTCTCTCACTGTCCCTCTCTCTTTAAAAAAAAAAAAAAAAAAAAAGCTTCCATATTTAGGTTTCAAACCTGCAGCAGAATAGAAAAGGGCCACCACTGGTGGCATTGTCAAGAATGAGTAGCAGCAGGGGGCTGGAGCAGAACAGTGGCTCCAAGAACAGTGCTTGCCTGGCATGCTGGAGGACCTGGGATTGAACCCAAGCACCACCTACACAACCAAGTGTTACAAAAACAAATCCAGATGAAAAAAACATAGATTCTTATTCTTTTTTTTTTTTATTAAGGAGTTGAGTTATTGTACAATCATAAATGCATACAAAGCAACATGTGTTAGACATACGATCTTAAACCAGAATTACCCCCACATCACCTACCCCCTAGTCTCTTAACTTTTCTACATTTTGCCCTACAAGCGATATTAATGGTTAGATTGTGAATTTTCCAGAATTAAATGATTGCACAAATTGAGTTCTTAGGGTGGGTAAAGAGTATTTTACATTGTGGATTGTCTCCCTAGATCCCACTCTATTCTCCCTCCCATCTCTTACTCTTTAAAAAAAAAAAGAAAGAAAGAAAGAAAAGAAATGAATGAGTAGCAGCAGATCAAGGCCTTTTTCAGGACAAAGAAAACCAATAAAAAGTAGCAGGAGTTCAAATACTCTTTGAAGTATTTGTACCATCTAGGGTAAAAATAGTCAGACATACCTAAAAAATAAAAGGTATTATAAAATCATAGAAAAGTTATTGTTATCATGGATGCTTAACTGCTTTATCTTTGATACCCAATTTGTGAGTGGAGTAAGCCATTTTAGAAAGGTTTTTATTCAAAACTGTTGTTTTTAAAAAACCCTGATGCTTTAAGAGATATGTAGCTACTATCTAAAATTAAGTTTTATTATACATTAAATAGTATATAATATCATTCATTTCTTATCTACCTTAGTGGTTATGGGGACATATCATGATTACTTTGTCCATATCACCAAAAGGGCAGAGTCATGTGGTATGTTATTAACAATAATAAAAATCTCTAACATTGCCTGTTTCCTATCTGCCATGCTATTATCTAACTTAATTAATGTAAGATAGATTAAACTGCAATTTTGAGACTCTCAGAATACCTTGGAAAAGAGTAAACACTGTAATTTTTCTTTAAAAACTTAGTTTTCTAAATGCAGAAATGGAAGGTTTGAAGAAACTAAAATGTAGGTAACTAACATTGAATGTTAGTGTCAGAGCAAGAATACAGGCCAAAGATCCCAATGAAATCTTTTCCTCATGATACATTTCCCTTGCTTCTTTGCATAATAATAATGTTTCCCCTTTCTTTTTCCTTTTTTCCTCACTCTACATTTCTTTCTCCATTGCCATAGTAATATTGATTTTTTTACCTACAATGCATCACTAGCAGACTTACTTGGAGATGGACTGAGCCTCAAATAACAACCCATCAAGTAAAATTCCGTGGTAAAAATTCTTTCAAGTAGCCTGGAGCAGTGGCTCAGCCTTTGCCTGGCATGTGTAAGGACGTAGGTTCAAACCCCAGCATCACATACCCAACAAAGTATTGGAGTAACAAAAGCTACATGAAAAATAAAATAAAATTGATTCACTCTTTCTCTCTTTTACTGTCCCTCTCTCTTATAAAAAGAAAATTTCTTTCAAACCCTCATGATCTCTCTCTCTCTTTTTAAGAAAGAAGGGACAGTGAGAGAGAGAAAGAGAAGCAATTTTTTTTTTAATTTAGTTTTTCATGTGACTTCCATTCCTCAGACACTTCGTTGTGTACATGGTGCTGGGGTTTGAATCTGCGTACTCGCGCTTGCAAGGCAAGCACTGTAACTGCCAAGCCACCCCTCCAGCCCCGCTCATGATCTCTTAACACACTAGAATATTTGCATCATTGTCCAGTGTCATCTGAATTTTCCTCTCTGCTTATCATTCTTTGCTCTGCACCCATGAGTCAACTGAGATTTTTCCTTTGTGGTATTCCTGTCAATATTTATAGAACAGGTAGGTGGCATGAATTTTAATTCTTTCTGCAAATTCTCTTGGTTTGGAAGTTTGCACCCCTGATGGATTAGCCCTGCCTTCTTCATTGCTTCATCATCCTCTTCAGCATTTTCTTGAGGTTTCTGACTTATCTGTATCCCTATTTCACAAAAATAACACTTAGCCACTGTGCTACTCATGTCTACATGAAGCTGAATTAATGGACTATTTGATCACACCTTTTCAGGTCATTAGAAAAGAAGTACTTACATAGTATCATTCTTTCATTCATCTATTACTCATTGAGCATCTACATTGTATATTATGATAGAATCTGGGCTTCTAGGGGCAAACTAGAAAGAAAGGGTCCCAGTCACCATGTTAGTTACATTTTTGGTTATCACAACTGGGATGGAGGGTGTGTGCCTCTTGTATCTAATTGGTAGAACCATGGCTGCCATGTAGTCACAGGGCACCCCCGCCCAACAAAGAAATATTCATCTTAAAATGTCAGTTGCACCAAGATTGGAAAACTCTGTTGTAGAAGAAAGTGACATAAAATAAAGTAGTAAATAAGCAAATTAATTCTTATGAGAACAATGAAGAGCAGGATACCACTTTCAAGTTTTTCTAATTTGTCCTCCCATTGGAGGTACTTTTTTATAATTTGCCCACAGTTTCTGCATGGGCATGGAGCTCTGCTGGCTGGAGGTCAAATAATATGCTGGATTGGTAGAGGGAGGGTACTTAAACTGAATGTAAAGGATTGTCTGAGGAGAGAATATTTGAGCTGAGTCTTGCATAAGATAATTGCCATGTAAAGTTCCAACGGTAGGGCTCTCCAAGGCAGAGGAAATTGCAAGCCTTAGGGCTTAGAACAGTAGTGAACTTGATATGTTCAAGGAGCAAAAGAAAAACCTGGTGGCTGAAACAGATTGAGGGAAAGGAAGAGTATAGGTCATGCTGAGGAATTTTCAGTAGAGTCATTGACTAGCAGACTTCCAGGAAGCCATCAAGATGAACAAAGGCATGGAATGGCAGCTGAGAAGGCTTGTTGTGTTCTCTGTGCTTTCCACAATTGGATATCTTGAATCTAAGCTAACCAAATGCTTTGGGTTTTGGAAAGGACACAAATAGTACAAATAGTAGTCACTCAGCACCATACAACAAGCAAGGGAGCGATGATAAATGTTTAAAAAAAAATAAAGAAAGAAAAGAAAAAAAATCATCTCAGTGTTCACTGAGAACCATGTGCCCCAGGGTAGAAGTTTCCAAACCTCACCATGCATCTGAATCTCTTGGGGGCCTTTAAGAAAAAAGGTAAATGCTGAGTCCCCGCCTCAGAATAAATAAATCAGAATTTGGGCTGGGAGACACCTGGATGTGAGTATTTTATATGGTGGTTTCAATGTATAGTCAGAATTGAGAATCCTTGCCTTGTGGAAACCTCAATTTGAGCAACTGTGGCCTAAATATTTTGTATATGTCACTTTTCAGGATAGCATTGGGCAGCTGGAGAATGATCTGAGGAACACCAAGAGTGAGATGGCACGCCACCTTCGGGAATACCAGGATTTGCTCAATGTCAAAATGGCTCTTGACATTGAGATAGCAGCTTACAGGTACTTCAGAGGGCATGCTCACCCAAGCAAAGTGCATGCTTACCTGGGGGCAGAGTTACTCAAATGAGTAATTCTAGTCCCTCTGATTTCTGTTCAGTGAAGGAGGATGAGAAATGGCATCATTGGCCTCTTCCAAGCAAGCTAATTCCTATGTCCCTCTACTTGAATGCATATCCCAGTTTTACCTTATTAGTCTTGGAGTGTTCTACATACCTGTGCCAAGGGTTTAAGGGGATAATGGAGGCACACAGAAGTTGAAATAAAAATCCATCAGAATCTAACTGTAAAAATAGAGTTTATACACGTAGAAAATCCTAAAAGGTGAGGTTTCCCCCCGTATTCCTATTCAAGGCAAGGTTCAAGTGAATATTTACCATAAAAAAAAGAAAAAAAGTAATTATAAGCTAGGCATGGTGGGATTAGGTCTATAATCACAGCTACTTGGGCAGCTGAGGCAGGAAGATCACACTTTTGAAGCCAGCCTGGGCAACTAAGGGAGACCGTGTCTCAAAATAAAATTAAAAAGTGGGCTGGAGGGCTGGAGCAGTGGCCCAGTAGTTATGGCACTTGCCCAGCATGCCCTAGCACTACGTACAGACCTAAGTGTCGGAGCAACAAAAGCTACACGAAAACCTAAATAAAATTGATTCTCTCTGTTTCTCTCTCTCTCTGCCCTCTCTCTTTAAAAAAAAAAAAAGAAGAAGAAGAAGAAGAAGTGGGCTGGGGTACATACCTGTAATCCTAGTGACTTGGGAGGCTGAGGTAGGAGGATCACAAGTTCAAAGCCAGACTCAACAATTTAGCAAGGCTCTAAGCAACTTAGCCAGATCCTGTCTCAAAATAAATGATGAGGGGCTGGAGCCATGGCTCAGTTACCGTGCTTGTGTGGTTTGCACAAGAATGCGGGTTCAAACCCCAGCACCACATGCACAACAAAATGTCGGGACAATGAAAGCCACATGAAAATCTAAATAAAATTGACTTTCTCTCTCTCTCTCTCTCTCTCTTTCTCGCTGTCCCTTAAAAAAAAAAAAAGGAAAATTACTTCTCCCTAAAGCTTCAAAGACTTTAATTGCTAAAAATGAGTGTGATATGGCCAAGGCAGGTTGTAAGTTTCCTTCAGGAACATATTTATGAGTAGGATAGGGTTCATTTTGACAATGTTTACACATAGCTAGTGCTGAAAATGTTCGTGCATATGTGTGTACTAGTGCTTGCTAATCTCCAACTCTTTGAGCCATGGAAAACAGTATTATTGGTATCAATTTCATGAAGAAATTACAATGTCCTTTGAAGTCTCTCTAAAGTGAATAGGGACTGGAAGTTTAAATTCTTTAAAAAAAAAAATCGCACGTTGATTTCTGAGAGTTTTTCTCTTGGTTTTACAGGAAGCTGCTGGAAGGCGAAGAGACACGATTTAGCTCCAGTGGATTAAGTGTTTCAGGGCTGAATCCACTTCCCAATCCAAGTTATCTGCTTCCTCCTAGAATTCTCAGTTCTACAACCTCCAAAGTCTTATCTACTGGGCTGTCACTTAAAAAGGAAGAGGAGGAGGAGGAGGCTTCTAAGGTTGCCTCCAAGAAAACCTCCCAGATAGGGGAAAGTTTTGAAGAAATATTGG